>JAWWML010031116.1:0-12391 GCA_035047165.1 Ormyrus rosae
TTGCCGAAACTGAATTTTAATTTTAAAATTAAAGATTTTAAAATTTTGTTTGTGCGTGGCAAAACGCCACGTCACAGGGGTTTATTTTTGAAAAGTTTGAAGCTTAATAATAATGGTGTAAATGGGTAATTTAGATAATGTGTCATATATACAATATATATATACTACCGAATTTATTTACGGTTGAATTGTTCGCAACGCCCGGAACAATTTCAGCGGGAATCGTGAAGATTTAAAATGCTTTAATTGTTCTCTCTTTTAAACTTTGGTCATTATGCGAAGTGAGCCGCTGCTCTTGAAAACTGAAAGGAGGCTTTTCAAAATGGAAAAAAAAAAGAAAATTCTCGCTTTGAAATATTTCCCAGAAAATTTTTTGTCTCGCATAATACAAAATGAGAATTCCTCCAGCCGGGCGCGTGTAAAATAACTTTCGTATCTCATTTAGCCCGGAAAAGCGAAAAAGTTATCCTCCACAAAGAAAGTCCAAGCCCTGATGTAATTAAGTTCTAAATATATTACGCGGAAATGCCTTCTTACATAATTACGACCCCCACTACGCTTTTGAAATTTCAATAACTTTATTGTCAGTGTATTCAAAACGCAGCGACGGCGGCGATCCTCTAAATCCAACGGCAAACAAATCATTCGAAATCAGCCAGGCGAGAGCCGTTAAAAATAATTTACGATAGGCGAGATCGGCCGCGGAAATAGACGTCGGCGCACTCTGGGGAGGCTATTTATAAAGGTCATTATCCCGACCGAGTCCGGCCGGAACGGAGGAGCCTTAAGGTGACACGCGACGCGACGACGCGCTGCTCGGGGAATTCCGAGAGGTGCCTGCACGCGCACACGGAAACCACTGACCGCCAGCAGCAGCAGCAGCAGCTACGCTCTCGCGCGATAAGCGAAACTTACGCTCGTCGCGCGGCTCTTATCTCCGTGCACTTTCCTCTGCAGCCGGGAAATTTTGCAAAGAGCGCGGGGCTCGGATTGAAATCTAGAGCTCTGGAATATTTATTTTTAGCCTTGTAAATTCGTTCGCGTCGATCTATTTCCGCGGCGCTGTTTCTTATTTTAAATCGCAAAAGGCGGCTCCGCCGCCGACGACCTTTGCTCGAGCGCGCGAAAATATTACAAGTCGACGCTTTAACGCCGACAGTTTACGCGGAAAATGATTTCTGGCCGCGGTTAGGAGTGAGTTATATATACATCCAAGGTCGAGAAGATTGCCCATAATTTTCGACTCTCCCGAGGTGAGGAACGACGCCGATTAACCGAAGCGCAATTCTCTCAAATGATTTTAAATGTTCGAAGACAAAAGAACCCGGTTAATTGTACGAAAAGTGTCGCTTATCAAGTTTCCCGCGTAAATCAGCCTCGCGTCTCGGCCACCTGCATCTCCCCCGCCCGACTAACAGACTCGTTACGAGTTAATTTCGCGGCAAATGACTCGTATAATCCGAGAAAGCATCTGGGAACAGTTCCGTTTTCCCCGGACTCGATCCCGCGCTGCAGCCCATAACTCAAGGTATCCTCAATGGAGCGCAACGAGTCACAAGAGCGTACATATATGTATACAATACTCGCGCGCACGTCGGACGGCGGCGACGTCCGCCGCTGTTGGACTATTAATTCTTGCCGATCCACGGAGAGGCGTATACACTTGATGGGAGGAAAGAAAAAAAAAGGAGGAGCGAAGCGGCCAAGAGTGAAAATCAGGATAAATGACGTTCCCCGCACAGGTCGGTTAGCGCCGTCATTAATTATGGATGCGGTGTCCTGCGGGGGAGGGGGGTAAAAATATCTGCCGGGCAACGATTTATTGCGCGAGAACGCTTTTTTGCTCTGCCTCGAGAGTAATGGCGACGATTTCGAGTGTCTTTAAATATCGATAAATACGAATGAATTGCGACGCGCTTATCGGGATGGAGGGGAATTGCTGATAATTAGGGGTAATTGATTAATAGAATTTACTATTTTTCACGATTTTTGTGATAGAAGGGAAAAATGGCCGTCGTACAGTCAGTTTTTACGACGAAAGAATGCAAAGAGGTTCTTTTTAAACGGCTTTTGCGCAGTTTGAAAAAGGCATCTTAATGGTATCTTTTTTAATTTCAAAGTTAATAACTACTTTCGTTCCAAATTGTACTTTTAAGCCACTTCAAAAGAAAAAATTAACAATTAACCTTTACATTTTATGTAAATTTCATTTCACCTTACTGGACATTAAAATATCGCTCGACCTCGTTTTTCTGCGCATTCAAGTGAAACCCGACCGTAACATAACAGCCACGCCGATTCAATTATTCAACAAAAGAGCTGCTTTTCCCTTCACCTCCAAAAAAAAAAAAAAAAAAATGACGTCGAACCAAAAACTTGGACGAAACCCGAAAATTTCACTTCCGACCGCAAAGATTGTCGTTCAATAATTTCTCTTTTTCT
Source organism: Ormyrus rosae (assembly GCA_035047165.1). Taxonomy (NCBI): domain Eukaryota; kingdom Metazoa; phylum Arthropoda; class Insecta; order Hymenoptera; family Ormyridae; genus Ormyrus; species Ormyrus rosae. The sequence continues at coordinate 2,443 of JAWWML010031116.1, forward strand.
CTCATCCTCGGGCTTATTAAGACGGCACGCCGACCTGCCCCGCTGCACTATTAATGTCGCGCTCATTACTGCCGGTGACATTGACGGAACGGGAGAGGAGGCGGTCAGCTGCTTCCCTTCTTCGGTCGCTGAACGCCTCACTTCATCGATCGCCGCCGGCGGCTAAAGCTACACAGCCTCGCGCTCGTTCATTCGCCGAGCCGAGCAGCGACAGCCGAGGAGTAATGAGACACGGTTCGAAGTCAAAAAGCTCGGACGGACGAGACGAAAGCCGAACCCCTACCGATTCGCCGCGCTTAATTATATACGCGAGGCGAAAGAGTTTCTTTGTGTTTCGTTTCTACGGTTTTGGCGAATGCTCGAATTCCAAGCGACGAGGGTGAATTTGCGTCATCTTTTTGTTATTATCAAAGCGGCCCCGAGCAGTTTAGCGCGAAATTTCGCCCCCTCGACTCAACCGTAGAGCGAATATTAGGCGGAGCTCTCGAATTTTACCCCGAGCGTCTTTCCGAAAATTATTTATTCAAGCAGAAATTAAGCGCGATCTCGAGGGGGGAGGAAAAAGCGAAATCGGCGAGTGCGCGCGGGGCGGCCCTTTAGGCAAATTGGAGCGAACGCACGCCGGCCTTCGAGGAGAGCGAATGTAGGTCGGACTGCACCTCGGCTGCGTCGTTCCTCGTTTGCGCGCGCGAAAGAATGCCTGATTTTTCGAGTTCGCGCTTATCTCTCCGTAGACTCGCGCGTATTATTCGCGAGACCTTGGCGTTTGCCCCTTTCACTCGATTTACATCTCGTAGACTCGCGCTCCTTCCCGGATTCAAACGGCTCTCGCTTTTCCCCGCTGTTTTTCTCGCCTTTCACCCCGAATGATCTTCTCCAGGTTGAGCCTTTGAATCTGGATCTTTGCACAATTTCCTCTATTCCTTTTATCTCCTCTCGTTAATGTTCGAGAATGTAATTTTTTTTCTACTTCGACGGTCTGCCTTTAATCGAAGTATCAAACGTACTTGAATCGCATTAGAACACAGCGCAATCACACTCGCGGCAGTCGAGATCATTCCAGAAAATTGCAAATCTCGACGCCTCGATTAATCCTCGAAACTCGCGTCGCTCGATCAGATAATAATTTTATCGTCCGGCGCCTCCTCGCAGTTTATTCCCCGCGGCGCAGCCGAGAAGAGAAATATTCGCGGCTTATCCCCCGGGCCATTGTGCCTGCCCCGAGCCGCAAAAAGGACACCAGCGATGCTGTATATACACCCGCCGGAGCGTAAGGAAAACGGGCAGGTCGACGCGGGCACAATACGGCAAGCGCGCGGCCAATATACCTTTATCGACTCGGAAGGAGCGAGAGGCGGAGCGGATAAATGAAGCTCGGCTGCGTGTATCTGGAGGCTCGCCGTTGTGCCTCTCTCAATCGTCGATCGTTCATGAATCTCCGCTCTCTTTGTACGTAGAGAGAGAGAGAGAGAGAAAGCAGGGCGCATCTGGGAGGAAAATCCGCGCGCGCGGACCAAACGGCCAGACGGGCTAAGCGAAATGGAGACGTCTAATGCGGCGAGAACTGAATCGGGGGAGAGGGGGCGGGGGGGGGGGGATGCTCGCTTCATGATCGATTTGTCCCTTACCGCGGCACAGGTTGGATCGGGGTGACGCGCGCGCGGCGTGCACATGATGGATGCTCGACTCGCTCGCTCGCGCGGCGCTTTTTGCACTTCGACGCCGCTATTATTAAGTGTCCTAGAGCCCTTTTTTTTTTGTTGCCGGATAATTGATTTGCTTTTTAGTTATCCTTTTGCGCGCGCCGCCGTGCGCCGGTAGGGTATTTTTGTTTGCGCGCTCGATGGCTGTTGAATCGCTGCAAAGTGGATGGAGAGGTTTATTGGAAAAAAAAAGAAAGAAAGAAAATTGGTAAATTAGATTTTTATTAGGATCGCTCGGGTGCGCGTATCGATCTCGGGCTTTTGTGTTAGAGGAATTTTCAGGATTATGTTACTATCTGGATTATTTAATTAAACAAGTTGGGCTAAGTACAAGATCATGTTTACGAAAAACGATTCGAGCTTTAATACTGTTCCATCGTACCTTATTCGCATTTCAAAAAGAATGTGATATGTAACGTTCACGGATATTAAAACGTTTAATATTGAATCTGAATTCTTGGAAAATTTTTACTTTTGTTTGTACTTTACCTTAGTGCTTTAATACACTATAAAACGTCAAAATTGTTATTTGCGTATTTGCTCAGAAGGACTTAAGTAGAAGTAGTCAATGTAAAGGAAGACATGTCTTTTTTGCGTGTATATACTTACAGTTTATGATTACAATCCATCGAGCCTTTTTATTCCGGACTGTTATTAGAAAATTGTCAAATAAAAAAATTCGATAAAAACGATCCACCAGAATATTCAATAAAAAATTCATACCTCGCGGTTGATATACAGTATAAATGCGAATGAAATCGCTCGGTAACCAGCGTACATCAGATTTATCATTCGCAGAAGGACCCGAGATCCCTTTCAAGCGATATCTTCGTTCCATTAAATTCGAACGATAAAAGTTCCTCCCTTAAAAGGCTCGAATTTAAAAAGATTCGTCCCTTCAATCAATCGATTTATCGCTCTACCCCGGGTAAAGTCATCCCCGAGCAGACGGATAATTCCGTAGCTCAGGAAACGCCTCGCTCGAGCACCGGGCGAAACATTTTTTTTAGGCCAGATTTACCTTGGCTCGTATCCCGGCTGCTTAATAAGTTTATCGCGCGCGCGCGAACTTTGGCACACACACACACACAGGCGCGCGGCATTGTTTTTTAGGAAAGGGAGCGACGGCGCTAAAATTAAAGCACATTCAGCGCGCTTCAAAGAAAGGCCTGCACATCCCTTCGGCTGTGTTTAAAGCTGCGGCTATTATACACCGGGTAGGAGGCCGATCCTTTCACGCCCACTGCGTTCGCGCTGCACACAGCTTCGGGTCTTCGGGGCGCGAGGGAGCGGCACATTCGGTCTTTAATCGGGACGTGCCGGGGACGTTGACGCGAGGTTAGGGACTCGCGGGATTTATCTTGCGTCATTAACCTTGAACGAGGCGTCTGGACTTTTTGGAAGTTGCTTTCCAGGGTCGGGATGGAAATTCTAACTGTTGGAAGTCAGTGTTATTGATTTTCGATAATTGATAAGTAAATGTCAACGGGGATATAGTTGGGAAGCACAGTTTTAGCGGATATAATTCGTAAATTAAGCTAAACGTCAGAAGAACCCTATAGATATATCAGTAAATTGTGGTCTTTTCCGCGATTTTTTAAGAAAGAATCATTCCGAAACGGTTTAGAGATTTATGCGTGCAAACGCGCGAGAAAGACACATATTGCCGCTGGAAGGGATTGAACAGTTTTGTATAAAGCTCGCGCGCGAGATACGCATGAAAAAGCCGGATATAGCGCCTGTAAGTTAAGGGGGAGAAAGGCCGGGTGATTTTTCATAGACATTTAGAGAGGCTTTGCTCGTGTAAAATCGGGTTAGAAGATTGATTTTTCCTGACCAATGGCTCCTGAAAGACGAGTGATTTTTAGGTTTAATTCGTGCCCCACGAAGTTTTTCAAGCACGCGCCGGCAAAATGCTCCGCGAGGGAATTCTTCTTGATATTCGAGAAATGAAAAATCTTTTCAATTTTTTGAAGAAAAAATAAAAGATCGAATAATAAATTTATGAAGTGTAACAGATTTTTCAAGTTTTCTTTATATTGGATACGTGCATTTAGAATTACATGATTTTATACCTTATTAGAATCTAATAAAATCATACGATTTATTTGCACCGCTGAAACATTAATATAATAGTTAAATACATCAAAATTAAGTACCTAGTATGCATGACCATTGGTTACAAATACAGGATATTTAATAATTAGATAACTCACAGTAAATTATTACTGATGTTGATCACATAACCCTTGTTTTGCGCTATGCCATTATAATTTTAGAGCAGTATTTCGTTAAATTCCAACAAAGCCATAAAACATATTTCGGTGAACAATGACATCGATTTATAACTGAATAAAATTAACAAGCACGAGATTATATTAAAATATTAAATACTCCAAAAGTCATACTGTTAATACTTTCTAAATTTTTCTTTTCAATTCTATGAAATTTCGAGTGACAGAGAATATTGACATGAATGAAAATAGAATCGAACAAAAGACAAACAAGTGGAATTCAGCTGAAGTATAGAAATATCTGTTGTGCTTGTCAATAGCAAGAGCAGATAAAACTAAAATTACGAAGTATAACCGGTATAGAACGATATGCTCTACACAAATAAAGTTGACTATCAAAAAGAGAGTAAAAGAAATTGTTTTTATTAACCGACGCAAATGTACCAACGGGTCATAACGAAGTGCGTAAGAGTCGTGACTAGGGATTTTATTTTATTTCGGTGGAATACTTTTCACGTCTTGTTTTCCAGTCTTGTTCCCGTTATTTATTAACCCAATAACTCTCTATATTTTCGAAAAATCGATTATCGAACAAATGAAATGCAATCTATGAATCAAACTTTGACTCTAATCCTTAATAAATTGTATTTGCTTTGTTTCGCTTGTTTTGTAAACATTGTAACACGGACTGTTTGAAAGATACATGAATCGTAATAAATGTAGTTTAACACAGATTTAAAAAATTTTGGCACAAGATTTTAAAAGCTTAAAAGCAGCAACGGTTTTGTAGTTTAAAAGAAAAAAACAATGCTGCCCGGAAAGTAAAAATCCGGAAAAATCAATCACCGCTTTCGAGAAGTTAAAGCTTCGGCGAATTTTGAAGCAAGTCGTTAAAGCTTTTCAGAGAAAACAGAAGCTGCTTTCTCGGAATATTTTGCCTGACAAGCACTTTATTTATTACTCTTTTTAGTGCATCCTAAGCTTTTCCGCTTTCTAAATAAATCGCGAGGAACAAAATGCGCTTTTTGATTTAAAATTAAAATTTTTATCCAACTTTCGTTCCATTTCGAATAATATTCAAGTTCAATATTAATTAGTGAAAAATGGCGCTGAATGGTCTATTCGCTAATGTAATGAAAATCTCAGTACATTACATAAAAGTTCAATCTCTGAAAAGCAATCCAATCATGACAGTGAATCAATAACGCTGGAAAGCTTTCCTCTATAAATTTTATAATTCATCGGGTATAGCCATTCTTATCGATATGAATTTCGCGTCAATTAATTCAAATGAAAAACATTGAAAATACATTCCTGCCAAAACTACAAAAGAGTAAGATACCAGTTGATTCTTCGAACTAACAACATTGCACGCAATGTATGTTATCCTAATATTAATATCTAACCAACACTTTGAAGTGTATATTTAAAAAAAAAAAACATGCTCAGCTTTACTATTTTAAACTGCCGTATAAAGTTATTAGGCATTTAACAGCAAGCCTTTAATACCCAAATGAACAATGATCAATATTTGCCAGCGCCGCGCTGCAAGCTCTAACCGTACATCACGTTCCACTACAACATTAGAGCTTTACACCATCTAATCCCCCGACTGAACTTCGTTTACCCTCGTCACCTTCCTTGAATATGCGTGCACATTTAAAGCCATACACGGTCTCTTTTCCGCTCGACCTGCCTGCCCCTGCGGATTCTCTCGCGATCTTAATCGCGACATTGACAAAAGAGCTTACGCCGGAGCTTTCGAGAGAGAGAGAAACCGCACGTGTAACGTCCTTAAGAGCGAGGTACACGGCGGCGAACAAGGCGAGAGAGAGAGAGAGAGAGAGAGCGCCTCGCGGGGACGCGTCTATATATCGCGTCTGCCTCGTTCCTCGCCGCGAGCTTCGACACAGTCGCCTAGGCAACAATCCTGAGGGATTTCACCTCGTTTCACGCGACGAATGTCTGCCTGCCTGGCTGCGTGTACTCTCTATCTCCATCTCGCAGTCTATTTCTCCTTCGCGGCTGATGCCGAGAGAACGCGTCCGCCGGCCGTTTGGCTAACGGCTTGCCGCGCGGGTCTTCCTCTTTTTTTTTTCGGCCGTGCGTTTGTCGAGACGGTCGGAGCACGTTTGGACGGCGAATTGTGCAACGGTAAACGTTGCAATCCGGCATTTTGAATTTAAATTTGCGATTTCCATCTAATGACAATGGAGCGGATTAACTTTTTGTTTGGTTAGCTTGAATTTTAAAAGGTTTTTTCCAGCCCACCGAGCATTAGAAGCCACTCGGCATAAAACGCCGAAAAACTCGGCCGTATACCTGCAGGCAAAGATCTTTTCTCTCGCCTTTCAGTCGTCTTTCTTTTTGGCCCTCGTCGTTTGTGAATTTTGGGAACGAAATTCAGCGGCACACGTAGAAGCCCGCGCGAGAGAGAGAGAGAGAGAGAGCGAAGTAAACGAGCAAGAAGCGGAGCCATTAAGAGACTTTCCTTTCGCAGACTCGGCGGGAGCTCGGAGAGAGAGAGAGAGACAAACGAGCGTTTGAATGCTCGTCAACTACCCTCGTAGCGTTTTCCAGTTCACTTTCTCCTCTCCTCTCTCGAGCACTCGCGCTTGCACACACATCTTGCGGCGGCTGGCAATCTGCCGAAACGTTTCGGCACCTCGGCGCGGGCGGTCGGTTTTTCATCTCGCTTCTTGCTCCTCGGTTTTCACTCGTTGTAATCGCCCGCTCGCCGCGCGCGGAGTTACTCTTTTATTAATTGGGATAAAAAATCGAGAGGCAAGGCAAGGCGTCGTGCTTCGCGTAATGCGTCGAGCTTCCGACTTACATTAAGATGGTGATTTAGCGGTTTTTAGACCCTCCCGGCGAACTGCTGACCGGCGTGCTTTCGTGGCGGCGTTTCGGGAGAGCAGAAAAAATATGGATGTGCCGTGTTGCCTCCGACTTGACTCCGGTTGTAGGTAGTCTAAATATTTATGGGTCGCGACCGTAAATCGAAAAAAAAAACATGACTCAACAGCTCGGCAGTGGGGCTTTGAGTGAAAAAAATATATGAGGCGCGTAACGAGAACTGCTTTTACGTACTGGAAACGGCCGAATATCTTTTTACGGTGTCTGGATTTTTTTTTTTTTTTTAATGACAAGCCTTTGCTTTCTTTTAATTTCAAATCGAAATATATAACAGGTGTCTGAAAGACAACATGGATTGTCGGCATTTTTACTCGAAATTTGTTTACAGTTTACCTTTCAAACTCGTCGTACATAAAATTGCGAAGTTTAATTAAACCGTCATCATTGAAAAGCGGAATACTGCTGACCGAACAGTCATGTAATAATCGAACGCCCAATAAATCGCAATTTATCCGTTACTTTGCACATTTATCCCCACCGTAAATCTTACAATCTACTAATTGTATTAACCCAGCAAAGTTTGCAAACGCCAATCGAATAAATACAACGATAAATCAATCCCCAACAACCGAGCTAGCTTTTTCTTGCAAAAAAAAAATTATTTTGCAAAAAAAAATCTGTAAGCATCGTATCGGACAAGGCAATATCGACCGCGTATGTCGCCGCTGCGAGATAAGGCAGTCCACGTGATATCTAATTAGCGAAATATGCGTATATCGGGCAAAGTAGTTAATACAACGGGGAAGCCGGAGCGGCACGATCTCCGGCGTAAACCTAGTTTCCAGAGGCGCGTATATCCGCAAGGGCCAATTAGATGCTCTCGGGCTTTATAAGTTGTTCCCCTCCTCCCCCCCTTTCCCCCCTCCGTCCGACCGCAGCGCCAGAAGTCTCATCGCGCCGCTAATATTGTTGTAACTTGTAAGACCAAGAACGATTAAGCGCCGGGGCTTTTGATAAGAAGCTGAGATTTTTCGACTTTGCATCTTTACGGATTTAAAGCTATATTTTAAGCTTCTTGATGTAACCGTAGTTTACTGCAACCTCTTCGGGTTTTATGTAAGGATGTAATTTATTCAACGTTTTTTTTATGTAAATTGAAAGGAAAGTATTCGCGCGCTGAAGAATTTTTCGTAAAGCTTTAAAATTCTGATGTCGCGGTGAAAAATGGTTGGGTGAAACTAAACTAAAAGAAGATTTAAACCAGTCGGGGATAAAGTTCCGCATAGTTTTGTTCGAGCCCTCTCGCCTTTAATTCTATTTTGGTTCAAGCGACCACGTTATACTTTAAATGAATAGTTCCCTTCATTTTTAAAGTTTCTCGATTATCGGCAGTTGCAAACGGCATACTTTTCACTTCGCTCGTGAACTTTAAACTCGACGACCTTAAATAAATTGCAATTGCAAGTCTGCGCTAAGCAGCGACGAACCGTGCCGAAGCAGGTGACGAGATGAATAATATATAAGAGACCGGAACGAATCTGCTGACATCTATGAATCATTGACAGGGCCACACGTCAGCCGGCGGCGAATGCATATGGATGCGAATCAACAAAATGCACCGCTCGAGAATCCGAACAAAAGCTCCGACGTCGTCGTCGATGCGACGGGTCCAATTCATTACCCGGACTCTCTTGTCGACGCGACATTCGTAGGGACTTGGTTGATTGCAAATTCCACGAAAGGGCGAAGCCACGGGTACACAGGAATGTACTGGAAGTCGGTTACAGCGTCGGTTCGGGGTGATAATGGAGTGGCCCGGCAGCACTGTGTAGTTGGAAAATTACAGCTAGTATTTAAGCAGTTACTCCTGCGAATTCAGGCTACGTCAAGGTGGCAGCCGATTGTTAAATGTTGCTCTGTTGCTTCTAATTTAGGACGTCGATCGTAAATTTCACGTAAACGCTGTCCAATCGTACTTTTGCTCGAGATGATTTTCTAGTTCGTCGCAAGATTTCAGTTAAATAATCCGCGTCGACTAATCCGTGCGTTCGTTCATCTTACATGAAAAACGATCTCGATGGTAAAATCCATCGACCGAAAACCAATTTAGCGCTCTATAAGTCCGCCACTTTTTGTGAACCTTAAGAATAGCCCTCGGCGAAAACTGTCATAATTTCCAGCGGGAAATGTATCGCTCCGGAACGAAGAAGATTAACGATCGATGCGCACCGCCTATTATTCTCGTCATCTGCGATTTCGCGAGTGACGTTCGCTGCGGCGCCGTTTTTTTTTTCGTGGCCGAGAGCTCAAATGAGAGCGCGGCGGCTGGCTCATAATGGATGGCTGCGATATTCGCGAGATTTATCGCCCAGAAAGCCGTCGAAAACAATGGGACTCGGGAGCGATGACATCTATAATATCCTCCTTCGTTGGCTGCCGGTCTAACTCTTGTACCGGATGTAGATTTATACTTTCCGTCGGCGTTTTAGCAGAATCGCTGACTTTGTGTTTTCTTTTATTGTAAATAATATGCTTTGCTACAGATTCCTTTTTGTAAAAAAATTAAAACAGACTGTATTGTGGTAGATAAATTACAACTTTACTGGAGTTTTAAACGAAGATTTTTATTATTTTATGTACAGAGAATCATAAAAAATCAAGTAACAACATGAGATTATGTATTATCATATCAATTGCAAGTCATGGATCTAATGTACATGGTGCCCTATTTTAAATAACCAATTGCAATATCTTTATTGGGAAGAGTTCTGGGGAAAAGTGTTCAAAACAAAAGTTGTTTGGGTGAAAGAGAGCCACAAGCTAGTAACCTTGACTTTGACTTTGACCTTCATTTTGAAGGTTATTTGAAGGTCAACTTCATTATTTTATACGGGAATCCCTATTTATGACATCGGATTCTGAAAGAGCGGAAAATTTTACGTTCAGACATGATTTAGAGGCAAAGATTATCCATATATACTTATTATATTTAAGCTTAAAGGTGCAAGATTTTGTACGCGAAAGATAGCAAACGGATTATATCGTATTTGACTTTTGAATTTTAGCTCATACATTTCTAATCCTCTATTAAAAAAGTGATCGCGGAAAGTGAAGCCGAAAATGGATTGGTTAATTCTGATGAATCAACAAATGTAA
>JAWWML010031127.1:0-12385 GCA_035047165.1 Ormyrus rosae
AATCGTTTACATTAATATACGAAAAATGGCCATTTTTTATGGCCATTTTATAGATTGAAAATTCTACCAGGGTTTACTTAAATTGATATTAATCGAAAAAATGTGCACACTTCAAGAAGAAAAATTCTATATTTTTTAGCAATACGTGAATTTTCAGAAATAAAGTTTTCTTCTAGGCAGCTTTCTTTTCATAAAAGTCACGTGCTATAAATGATAAACAGAACAAAAATTCTGCTCTATTCGGATTTTGACATAAAACGTCACAAATCAAAAGTAGGCTACAGCTTCAAGTTTTCTTTTGCTTTATTTTCGGAAAAGAGAAATAAAACGTTCTAAAATTATTCTAATCCATCAAATTTTATGATTTTGATTGTATTAGATTAAAATAACGAATCTGATTTTAAAAAAAGAAGGCATTATTTTGTATTAATCTTTATTATTTATTAAATTAAGTTTTATAGCGACATTTAATTATCTGAATATGAAATCATGAAATCATTTTTATTTTTTTTTTTAAAGCAAATTTTACTATACTTTCATAACAGATCATTACCATAAGGTGAAGATAAAACGTGCACTTAGTATTAATTTTTACGAAGGTAGTTACGCAACGGAAACCGCATTTTGAAAACAAAACCACTCGTTCCGACAAGACTTTTTTCAGATTAAAGCTGGGCAAACCTTTGTGTTTCAAAAGTTTTTATTTATTTTTAAATTTCTATGAATTAGTCACTTTTCAAGCTAGAACGAATAAAAATATATATCCATGAGCAGATAATAAAATGCCTGTGTAATACAAAAGTTTCGAACGGAACAATATATTGCTTCTGCTATTGTTAGGATACTAAGTAACTTGAAATCAAGTTGTATCAAATATTTATCTATTGAATTTAGCATAATTAAGCGCTTGCAAACTGAGATACTAGATATGTCAGGATACCCAAACCATATATTGTGTATTCCACGATTCTTTAAAATATTATTTTGTAAAGAATATTTGTGTTTTGTTATATAATTGTTTAAATTTGAATTCATTTTTTTTTAAATAATACTGATATTTATTTTAAAGTATTCTATTAGAGAAGTTTGTTTGATTTTCAAGTGCAGAAAAAATAAGTAAAATTAATATTTACAAAAGATTCGCAAGATTTATAAATATATAAAACAATTAACTTTGAACCAAAATAAAAAGTTAGGCGAGTTTGATGTATTCCATATTATCAATGATGTCAATCACATAGTAAAAATATAGTTTAAATATATAAATATTTCAGTAACAGCAACTGCAAAATATATCCAAAATATGTTAGTAGATAAATAATCTTACAAGAAAATCACATGTTAAAAAGGTAATGAAATCAAAGTAAAACAGTCAAGTTTTCCATTCATAAAATATTTTAATAACCAAAATTACAACTTATATTCAAACTGACTTATTCCACACTCATGCATGTCAATCACACACTTTACTTAACTATTTTACACTACATATAGAATGATTAGTTATATTCCTAACAAACTAATTTTTACGAAAGAAATTATGTAGACTTTGTAATACATTGATCAATTACAAATAAGTCTCATGATACTTAGTAAGCATGTAGTGTAAAATAGTTAAGTAAAGTATGTGATTGACATGACATATAAGTTGTAATTTTGGTTATTAAAATATTTATTAATGGAAAACTTGACCGTTTTAATTTAATTACATTACTTTTTTAACCTGCGATTTCGTTGTAAGATTATTTATCTACTAACATATTTTGGATACAATTTGCAGTTGCTTTTATTGAAATATTTATATATTTAAACTATCTTTTTACTATGTGATTGACATCATTAATAATATGGAATACATCAAACTCGCCTAACTTTTTACTTTGGTTCAAAATTAATTGTTTTATAGAGATTTCAGTCCTTTTTAGTAATTTATTTAATATTTTGGAATATTTTAGATATATTTTGTAGTTGCTGTTATAGAAATATTTATATATATACATATATATTAAATTATATTTACTATATGATTGCCATCAATGATAATGCGGAATAGATCAAACTCGGCTAACCGTTACTTTGGTTAAAAGTTAATTTTTTTACGGAGAATTTTTAGAAAGATGTTTTTTTCAAAGGTTTAACAAGTTTTAGTCTAATTTTAGAAAATATTGATAGAACCTGTTACCAAGCATACTTTTCTGTTTAGTAAATGTTTCATTTGAATTTACAGATATTTCACAAATCATAAGTTTTTAAAACTAGCTTTTATTTCAATTTTGCACTTCGATAAAGCCAAACATTTTTTTAAATAAACTGAAACACTCAAGAAAAAGGTACATTAGTTGGCATAAGCAAAGAAATTAGTCGAACTTTTTTTAACAAAAAACAATTTCAGTAGGTGCATTAATTTGCATTACACGATCGATGCGCAGAAAATCAAAAGTTATTCCTGTAATATGTTCAGGACGACGAGACATCGTCTACAAAGCGACAGATTTGGGGCACCGTCGATGCGCCCAAAATCGGAAGGTGTTCCTGTAGGTGACGTCTAGGTGTCCAGGAACATCTTCAAGGCGACGAGACATTGTCTACAATGCGACCCCTCTGGGGCACCGTCGATGCGCCGAAAATCGAAGGGTGTTCCTGTAGGTGACATCTAGGTGTTCAGGCACACCTTCAGGGCGATAAGAAATCGTTTACGAGGTGATTCAATAAAATGGTCTTATAGAAAAAAAGAATTTTTCGATGCCCTTTAAGAGATAAAATTCATTTTGGAATGCTACAATGTTTAACGAAATTATTCTTTTAAATAAAGTGATCGCGTATTAATTGCAAAGAAATATTCATTTTTAATAAATCACGATATTTTAATAAATAAATAATTAAATACCGGCGGTTTTGATTCAGATGCGCGCGAGCAAAGTACGATATTATAAATATCAGTAAGTGTAACTGACTTCACGGGGGATGTGTGCAGCATAGAGAGCTGTGGGAAAGAAATTTTCAATTATAGCTCTGTGGCAAACTTCAGGGTCCTAAAACTTCGGGCTGGAGGAGAAAAAGAAAAATATAACGTAAATAGCTTTTTTACCGATATTTTTGGTGGAAATGATAGTATAGCTATAAATATGGTGATATGCCAAAAATAGCTTAGGAACAATATTGTTAAGCATTATTTTTTTGATAACGAAAAATGCGAACATGAAATTAGAAGTAAATAGTGGTACGGATCGTCTGCTTCTCAAATTCGCCTCCGCGGCACTACAGAGCCACTAAACTTAACTAAAAAAAAATTTCTTTTTATTTATTCACATTCAAGAGAATTGTATGCAATAATCGTCATTAATTGTAAACTAAATTACTAAACAAAGCAATTTATTTAAAAATGTATAATTCGGCTTAGATTTCTATTTTCCCATCAACGATCTTAAACCCAGACTGAGACAATCTTCTGCATTTCTACTCTCGGAAAATCGTCATTCAAAGCAATGCCAAGTATTTTGAAACTTTCTCGCGAACTGCACAACCCTTCTTTCAAAAACGTGATTTCAACCGGTTACTCAAGCCCATAAATCCCCGCTACCAACATCCCCGAAATTCCGCCGCCACGGCAATCGCACCTCAGTCAATTAGCCCGTCCAATCCATCCGCCTCCAAACAACTCCAACCTTGCTGCATCCTTATCGGATTCTCGGCGCATCTCTAATCACTCACTCGGATCCTCGCCAATTAAGAAATTCCTCCGTGGCCTCGATTTCTGCAACTGCAACCTCTCTCGCGGTGACAAAAATCCACCTCTTTCACCTGTTCCCCTTCTCGCGCTTCTCTCTCTCTCTCTCTCTCTCTCTCTCTCTCTGCATGCACAAGTCGTCGTCGCGACGGTTTAGAAAGCCGCGACCTTTCTGGCGACCTCTCTTTTCTTCGAGGCTGCAGTGTTTGGTTACCGGCTACGTGGGGGATTTCTTGCGTACGTGCACTCTTTCGTATTAAAAAATGGGGGTCGGGAGGGATAATGAGGGAACTGGAAAGAAGCGGAGAGGATGTAGGATTGTGGGTTTGCATGGATGATTCGCTTCAAGTGATGACTGCCTTTTGGATAAACAATGCGCGATTGGAATTTGAAAGTTTTTGAAAGTGAAAGGGTTGGAAGGTAGAAGCGATGCGAAGGATCTTTTTAGAAAATTATTTTTGAAACAGACACCGAGGGAATTCCGTTTGTAAGAGTGGATAAAAATATACTCTTACCCGCGCTAAGTATGCATTATAATGTATATAATTGTATACCTTTTCTTTTCTACACAATATGGCACGAAGTCTTTTAGAATTTCTACTATTACATCTTATCTATTTGCTGTTGAAAATTTTTATACCTTTAAAAATGGTTCACTTTATTTTATACAAAATTAAATAAAAATTTTAAATATTACTTTTTTCTACGTAAAACGCACACATTTTTTACATTCAATTGATACAAACTTACTCTTTTTCACAAAAATTAACGATGTATTCACTATTCACCAGACAATTTCTCTCCCAAGCTCTCTCCGTAAGCACGGATCGCCTCCAAGTTCTCGGTGAAATTCGAAGACCTCGCGAGTTCTTTCCAAGATTAGAATTCATGCCCTCCTCAGGTATTGCTATCTCGCAACCTCGGAACTCTCCTCCCCTAATCCCCCGTCGCTTTCGATCTAGACAATACCCGAGGGCTATCTCTAATTGCTCCTCGATCGATGAGACCGAACCTTTGGCACGCCGTCAGCTTCTGGCCAATTGTAATTAGGTAGTACTTTGCGAGAGCTCTTCGTAGAGAGGAATGGGAGATAAAGTCGGTGAAGTGTAAAGCCATAAACAGAGGAGAGGGAAAAAGCGACGAGTGTGAACAGTCTGGGATCAATAAATTTTGGTAGAGTAGTGATTTTCAATGATTCGTTAGTAGTTACTTATGAGCTACATTTAAATCAGTGAATATACACTAAAATTTCGAATCTTTTCACTGATCTTCTTTAGAGAGTACAGTAGAGATGTAAAAGACGATTTTTCTTAATTTTATATAATTATTGATTCATCGAATAACTCGGCAAGAAATAAAAAAAAGACCGCACACCTCTATCTTACAGCTCATCCACCGCTCAAACATCAAAGTCAGTCGTTCTAATTAGCTCAAGCAACTCACGTCGCGTCGTCCACTAAAAAAATGTCAGAATCAATAGCTTGATTACTCAATCCAAGACTCTGCGATCATCCGTAGGAATTCTTCTCCCCGGAGACTCCTCGATCTCCACGTTTTTCTGCAATATTGCGCAACGTCGACGTGTAGCTCTCCCGGCGAAATTCCATCAAACGCGGAGATGCATCTTAAGGGACGCTAGCCGCCTCTGTTTTTATCCCGGTAGCTCGACAAAGATTGTTCGTTAGGAGTTGGGAAACGCGAGCGCGGAGCCATATTTCATTTGCCGATCTGGAATTAACGATTTGTTCATAGAAACGTTGCGAGAACATTTCTAGAGTGAAGGAACAATGGGTTTTAATTTTTTTGGCAGAGGATCGGGAGCTGATTATTTATTGGTTTAGTTGTATGGAGGTATTTTCTCATGGCTTCGAAGTTTGGGAAATATTTTTAGGTGAATAAAATGAAGGTTTTAAATAAGGAGGAAAAATTTACGTTTAGTGGGGATGACGATCGAAAAGTGTGTTAATGTAAGTCAATAAATGATTTCAATGTGATTTCTTTATTATTTGAAGATTGTCTTTATATTAGGAGAAAGTCTTTTTTTTTTATTCATTAAGTAACCGAGTGAGAAAATCAACACATATTTAAATAGTTAATCAAAAGTTAATCATCAATCGATGACGTTTTGTTCATTTATTTTTATTTATAATTCAAATGGAAGAAATATTGAATAAATAAATGAATTAACAGCGTAATATGTTTGTCATTGTTAAATGCCAATAAAAAGGCATTAAAAGATCAATATTATGCTGGAAACAATCTGTTGAAAATCGCTTTTGTCGTTTTGAAAAATTAAAATCATTTACTAAAGCTGCAGTGATTAGCTTAATATAAAATTGAACTCGGGTTTCAATCAACGATTGATTATCGACAGTAAAAGATATCCAATTTCCTTCACCTTACTCTGCTACTAGTGATTCTCATGAGCAGTTAAACCATCAATTTTCGAATCAATTCATTACTAGAATCTATTTTAAAGGAGACGCCATATTTGGTAAAAAAAAAGGTCTTCATATCCGATAAAAATAAAACGACGTGTGAAAAGACGCCAGAATTAGATTTGATCGTCGTAAAGTTCACGTGTTTAGAACACGTATACTTATACGTCTCCTCGTCGCGCGACGTGGGAGTCTGTTAATGGCATTCTTGTACCAATCAATAACGGGTGAGAACTTTTAAAACCGCTTTAGTCAGTTTTTAATCGGTAAATAAGTTTAAATATTGGTATTTTATTGATAATCAGTGTTTATGTTCATTTTAAATGAAGAGAAGGAAGGTGTGTTCAAATTTAGATTGTTACAATTGTCAAGTTATGTGTAAAATTAATATTTCTGAATATATTTATGAGGGTTTAATTTTTTAAAAATGCTAAAACCTAAAATATTGCTTGAACGTAAAATAAAGTTTGTAACTTATACCATAATCGGAACTTTAAACAAAGTGGATAATCATTTACTTCAAAATTTTTATAATTATCTATAAAAATACCGATCACATTAGATAGATAATTGAAATAAAAGTTTAATATACTAAAAGTTAAATTAATTTATATAAAAATTTCACTTTACAAGACTATAGGATTCAACTTTTTAAAAAATCATTAAAGATTTTTTAAACTATTGTACTGCAAAAATTCAAAATAAAAATTTATGTACAATATTCTAAACACTGTATACCTATGTTAGCATCCATTAATTGAAATATTGAAAAACAAATATCAGTAGCAAATTTCAAACCAAGAATCAGCAATTTATTAATCTGTACATATAATCGCAATCAGAGCCCTTTTCAGGAAAACCAAATGCTTTCAACGAATTCCCTTACAAAGTTCAATGACCCCGAAAATTACGAGGGCTTAAAGAATGCAAAGAAGTCAATCGGCTTCCGCGTCCAGTGAACCTCCTTGGCCTAAAACGATAGGAAAAAAGTGCTAAAAAAAAATGATCCTCGCAACGACAGTCGGAAATTAGCTGTTAAGGAAGGCTCGCGCCACCCGTTAGATAATCTCGCGCGCGTTTAAAAAGCTAGCGTAGGTGGCTTATCTCCATTTGCGCGCCGCAAAAAGGCCGGCCTCATTAACCGACTTCCAGCTCCTCTTCGCCTCCCTCTATTTTTCCTAGATTTCCGCGGCGGCTGTTTGCTGATTGGCCACTTGCGCCGCGATTACCGAAGTGTTTTCCAGCCTTTGAGTTGAGCGATTGTGGGAGGCGCGGCAGAATCGCGCTGCTTTTTGGCGAATTGAAGTTGCGGAGAGTCCCGAATGCTTTTTTAATCCATATAGGACTTATACTTGCGCGATAAAACTTTTCTGCTAAAAATGGGTGCAAGCACGTAGATATGTAGGTACTCTGCTGAATTATTTTACTCAATTATATATTATTACTTATTATAAACACCTACTTTCGAGGTGTCGGGATAAGTCTATTTTTACATTTTTAGGAGTTTCATAGAATCAACATGACCTCAAATATTTAACTTAAAAACAAGCAATTTTTAGGTGTCTATTTTTAATATACTTTGTATGTAGGTATGTTTTTAATCTCTATTGTAGGATTTTTTACCACTCCAAATCTCCGTTGGTGTTAAAATCATAGAAACATAAACAAAGTTTTGAGGTTTCCCGTTATTTATATGTTCCAATGATCGTTAAAATGACTCAAATGTTCAATTCGGCCATCAATTTTTTTAATCACAAAATAAAATACCACAAAACAACATCAGTGCAAAGTAATTACTTTAAAGAACGTAGAGTTGGAAAAGGCTTCGTCGGATTTTATAAAATAGTAAATTTTGAGAATGAGATTGAAGTATATCGAGGAAAACGATTGGCGTTTAAAGCACCGCAGCGGTTTTTTACTGGTCGAACGAACGCGGTTTGAATTTTGTGATTATTTGACCGAGAAAAAGAGTGGGTCGAACGAACTGCTAGAAATTTAATGCAAGTAGTAAATCTCAGAGTTTATTTCAAAGAAAGTTTTACTCTTTATGTAAATTATTTACGTATCAGCGAAATACGTCAATATAGATACGTGTCCGAGAAGTAGCTGAACTTTCTTTCAGAATAGTACGTTTTGATGATAAGGAAATATTATAGCGAAAGAAAGAATATATTAAGATTTTTAAAATCAATAGTCTTGTCGTGTTAATAAACACATTTTGTTTATTTTAATTATTTTAATCTATAAGATATAGGATAAACATGCAGTAAAATTTAAAAATAATTTTTTTTGAAAAATTATGGCCAGAAGAAAAATGTTATAAAATCCAATGGAATTTCTGGGCGATTCGTTTATTCCACATAAGAGAAAAAGTGTTATGAGATGAACAATTTACCATTTTAGATAATCTGGTTTACTCCTAAAAAATATTATTATAACAATTAATAACTATCACAACAAAATCTTCTTCATTTCATTACAATCTTTCTGATCTTTACAGTATTGGTAGCATTTTATCAAGACAATGAACAATGCAAACAAAGCTGAGAATAAAATCATTCCCCTAATGATAAATAATTCATCCCGTCAAAGCGCAATAATTCACATTGATACCGCAAGCATCATTTTCGCTGGCGAAAAGCTCACCCTTCCTCTTTCGGCATATGCTCCCATAATCAGGCTGCATTAATTTCACCTTGTCATGCCTGGCAATTCCGTCATCGTCACCGGCGAAGCAACTTTGTTCGTATATCGATTCGTGGGCCAAAAACGGCGCAAAGTTAACACGACCGTCTGAGAGTCAAAGATCACAGAAGCTCCGCCGGGATGCGCATCTCGTAATCCAGCCAATTAACGGGGCAAGAAGCGATGTTCTCGTTAAATATGATTTTGCTCCGATTGGTATCGCCGAGAATTCTCGTTACACTAATTGCGATATTTGCTGATGGGGGTCGGGTTGCACTTTGGGATGGATCGTCGTTGATATATATAGATTCTGCATGCAATGCAATCGATGAGAATTTTTGTACTTTTTTGGACAAATATATATCTTTTTAGCACCAAATCAAAAAATGTAAAAAAATTCATGAAAATAGTATTGAACACAACAAAAAATCAAAAAATATAAAATTTGATGTACTGTTTCTAGTTTGAGGTTAAAATGCAATTTAAAAACTTTAAGAATTTTTTTAAAGGTAATAATAGGCTCTGATGATCTTCCAAAAAATTACTAAAAAATGTACATATCATGTCAACATACGTGATTTTTTTCAAAAGGATTAAATCAAAAACCGCCAAGAAAAAGGTAAATTGCAAAAACAACAAGTTTTTCGGCCCTCTACCGGACGGGGGAGCGTTTTGGGGCAAAAAACTAGAATAATACATATTTTTAATAAAGCTTAAACGTGAAAAGTTTTTTAATTAATTGATAATCAGAATTCATATATTTGAACAGTAAAAAAATATATCGCAAATTAAAGTTAGAATTCTCATAAGTTTAGTTTATATTTTCCACAAAGTTGCAAGCTTTATTATTATTATTCAGTTATTTTTAAAAAGTTGATTAATTCGAGAATTTTACAATATCGAATATCGGCTGTTTTTATTGACGATGATGGTAAATAAAACAAAGAAGACGAGAGGTTTGAAAAATAATTTAAAAGCATTTAATGCTGTTAAAAGTCAGTGTTTAAAATCATTTGATGAAATGCTTTTACAGGAGACAAGTATTGAATTTTACTTTTAAGTCTTGCACAGGTAATAAGCGCATTAAAGCAGCTTGTTTATTTTAAAGCGCATTTATTGAATGAATGTTTAATCATTAAATCTCATTATAAACACACAGTACAAATAATACATACATTTAATCATTTGCAATGTTATCTTTTATTTTATTGAAAAAATAAAAAAATTTGAATTCCTTTTGATTTTGGAAATCTATAGAATCGTGAAAAGAAATATTTTTCAAAAGATTTATTTTTATTGCTAGAATTTTCAACATAGACTTCTAAAACTTATAATTGACAAGTCTATATTTGTATTTCTAAAATTTGATAGATGCATAAATCTAGTTTTTTTTTATTACTTATTAGACGTACAATATATCGCAACTATTATTGCTCCTCAAAGTGACTCAGAATCCGGTCTCGAAAACACCGCCTGGCTTAAAAACTACTCTGCAAGGTTGACAAGCTTTTTTGCTGTGTTTTGCTGTAAAAGATTGTTAATCGCAGTTCGAAAGGCAGTTTACACGCATATATTTATTTAATTTATAGTAGATGTTATCAGACAGTAACGTCAACGTCAACGTTCGATCGGATTTATAAGTAATTCTATTATTCCACGTTTCTGGGATCGGTTTTGAGAAAATAAGTAATCAAAGTGTACGTGTAAGGGAAGGGATCGGGACATCGAAATAGCTGTCGTTAGATCGCTCTTTCTTATGCTCTCAACTTTTTGCAAGCACGTGGAAGAGGAGAACAGAAGAAGAAAATTAAAGGAAAATAGAAAATAAATCAGAGAAGAAACTGCTGCTTCTTACTTCGAAAGTGAAAGAAATGCGATGTATTAGGAAAAACTTTGTACGTCTGTTACTAATTCCTGTTAAATAATCGCTGGAAGCGTCTTGTATTTTGATTTATCTCAATTATATAGTTAGAGTAAATAAGGAAAAGTGATTTAATTTTAGAAGAATAAATTACAATACAAAATTTTCAATTGTTTTATATTCAGACGTTAAAGTTCAATGCAGGATGGATGTACACAAAGTTAGACTTATTTTTAGATTAAAATATGATTTCAAATTTGTAAAAAGGTAGTAATTAAAGTCAAAAACCAAAATTTATAATAAATTACACAAAATTATTATAAAATGTGGATTGCTAAATGATCTGTAAATATTATGAATTCGTGCCTTATAATAAATCTACAATTATTGGAAAATGTCATATTATTTTAAAGTTTTAACGTTTTTAAACGATAAATATATTTTCAAAATGCATATTTAATTAAAAATAAATAATTTTGTAACGGGAGAATTACTTAGGCGATGTAAAAGTGGTACCGGCCATTACCACCAGGCGGCTACTCAAATCCGCACCCGAATTAAGCCAGCGAGCCGCCTCACCGCTAGGTGACGTCCAACCACCCGCTAGTGAACTGACTTACTAAAGTTACTTATACGGTATGGCTTGACGAGGAAGTTCAGATTCGCACTGGACGAAATTCGCCGAGTACTCCAGTCAGCTCTCATTTACCCGTTGCTTACCGATTCGTTCATCGAAAAACCCTAGCATTTAGTGTAGGTGTCAGGCTAAGGATTGAGCTGCACTATTGGGTTAGCTATCGTGCTGCGCCAGCGCGTATTACACAGACTCCGTGGCCTTCTCATTATTATTCACAAATACGTTTATTATTAGATCCGAGTCTCTCACTTTCTATGATGTGCTGTCGAATGCTGTACGTGCAATATAAACGTATAATAAATAAATAAATAAGTAAATTTATATTCTTTATCACTGTAAGATTCATTATTTACTGGAATCGACCTTTTGACGTTTGTTTTATAGTGTAGTAAATCGTTTAACATTCGGTCATATGGATATCTCTTCTGGAGACTTTCCCATAATGATGTATTGGTAGGTAGAAGTATTTCGTCTCCCTGTAAAAGATAAATGCATTTAGTATTCTTTTCGATACTAATGGGAAAATACGAGCTTGCGGCAGCATGTAAGGGGTGACATGCCAGATCTGGCTATTAAAACATTTGACACTGAAACTTAGAAACGCTCGTTTCATATCGCTACCGCGTATCAATGGAATGCCTTATTATTATTTATTCGTAAGTGTTGGAGTCAGTCTCCAGGAGATTCCTTCATATACACCCACAGCACACAATTATAACACAATATTTTATTATTTATTTGAATCACGATGGCACACACGGTCCTTTCAAAACGGCGGCATAACGGGAAGTGCCGGCCGAGTCCAGAGAGAGAGGAAGCTTACAGAGCGACCACCAGAGGTCGCGGTGTGCCAGAGGCAGTCGAAGCCTTTTAGTTCTCACACTCCCTCCCTTCGGATGCCGTCTCCAAATTCGGCACATCTAAAGTCCTCCTCTAAAAACTTCTAATTATTCGGAGTCTCTGCGGCATAAGCTTGGGCATTCTTCTTAATCTGTTTGCGCCCTGCTGCTGTAGGTCTAGTACTTTTCTTTTCTACT
>JAWWML010031137.1:0-12381 GCA_035047165.1 Ormyrus rosae
ATTTAACATATAAATTTTAATTTAAATTCTTATTAAAAATCTTTCACCAATGGAATTGGGCAAATATTGGCGAACAGGCCAAAAATAATAATGAAATTTCCCACAGGGGAAATGCGTGAATATATTCTTATTTTTTGTTAGGGTCTTTCTCGGAGTGCTAAATTATGAGTTCTGAATTGGGATGAATAACGAACAAAACGCACTGCCGCTATATATATAACTGAGAATATTTATGTTCTCGGCTTTCAAATTAACAAGTTTATACATTACGTAAACTTAAACTCTTAATTAAGATGTTCGCCACAATCCTTCTTTATCTAAGAGGCGATTTCTCCTGAATCTTATAATCTTATAACCATTTACGTAAACAAATCTTTCCGTTTTTAATATCTTAAATAGTATCGGTAAAAATTACACAATTTATAATTTAAATTTTATTATGGACTGTGAAATAGAATGAAAATATTGTGAATTTATATTTCTTATAACAGCAATTTCTTCAGTAAGAAGTTGAATTTTATTTTTTACAACGATATCAACATTTGTGTTATAATTTTTTAAATATTAAAGATGACAACAAAATATTTTGTGAAAATATTAAAAATTTTTGCAGACAATAATTTGATTTATCTTAACATATGAGTTTTTTACGCATCTTCAAACCCCAAGCAATTTTCAGCCAGTAAACTTGAATTACTAATGTTTCCCTTTCACGCTTTTAAAAAATAGCTTTATTTTTTAAAAACTCATCAAAGTACCAGCTTAAAGAAACGTTACCTCACCGCAAAAAAAAGTCAGCACGGAAGCAACCCGAAACCTCTTGTCACTCTATTGTCTTTTCCGTGAGAAATCCGATTCACGCGGCGGAAAGGCCTTGGCAGAGTCACGCTTGACATTGGCCGTGAATTTTTCGCACGCACTGAATTATTTATAGTCGGCGCAATTTTACGAAAAGTGATGGTTTTATGGCCACTTTTTCGTACGCAGCGGCAGAGTGACTTTTATGGATTGTAACTCCGGCTACGGTTGTACTTTGCCTTGTTTTTTGTTTGGCCGGACGAAATTTTTAAAAGAAGGGCAAAAATTGGGGCACTGAAGCACCTGCGAGTTATGAGCTGAAAGTGTTGGTGAGGTGCAAGGAATTGTCGAAGAGTTGTAAGGAATATTTTATATGGGAGAAAATTTTATGTTGAGTTCACTAGTGTGAATAAATAAAAAATTTAAACCAATTAATTTTGAATCTTAATCAAAGCATGATAGCTTCTTTGTTTTGCTAAAACTGAATGTTGAGACTAAATCAATTTCGCTGTTAAAAAATGTTAATTCCTAAAATATCTATATAATAAATTTCTGAGAAAAGATGAATTGAAATTTTGGAAAATAATAAATATCACCACCACTACAGGGAAATAAAATAATTTTTAAAGATTTTCGTAAAGATATACAGATTTCTCAACTATATATTTTTGCCGTAATTCACCACCGCGTCTTCTTAAGCTCGTAAAGATAAATACAGTTATTACGCGAATTTCATTCGTAGCTGCAAGGCCATATTTTAGGAGTAGGTGGGTACCTAAAGAAGTGTATTTTCTTAAATATTTTTCAAGCCTAAAAATAGAGTCGGTCTTGGAATTTGGCTTAATCTTTACGTCCGATCAAAATAAAAAATTATTTTATGGATTTTCTGAGTTTATAAATTGCGAAATGATTTATAGTAAGCGAGCTGAGAAAGGTTGACCTCGTCTTTTAATTAGTTTACGTCGAAAAAATCAAACGAAGCCTTAAATATTTTATACTTCAAGGTCACATCAATTTGATTAGACTGACAAAAGTATAAACATTAAAAATACTTTTTCGTAAAATTACACTTGATTCTTTCCTATCGTACTTATTTTCAGAAAAACAATAAATATTTTTATCTGGCAAACTGTAAATTCGAGCACTTACATTGCGTGTAAATAGTTATTTAAAAAAAGACAAGTTAAAATAGCATAATCTGCCATTACAAAATAAATCCGCTTGTAAACGTAAAGTTCCTAAGTGACTACGACTTGCAATACAACATTATCTATTGCATATTCATTTACAGTTCGCTCGAATGTTCTAATAAATGATACGCGAAACAACTCGCTAATTATCACCCGAGTCTATCCTACTTACACATGCATACATTTTCTCTTGGCAACTTTCCACGATCAAACGACATTTTTTGCTCCTTACTTATCACCCCGTTATAAATCCCAACGATCTCGAGCTGAGGTCGAACTTGACAAAAAGTCAATGTAATTTAGAGTCGAATATTATTAAAACTGCTGAGAAAACTTGCTGATAGATATGAAAAATAGGTTTTTCTTAAGCTGTAATTAAAACATTTTTTCGTATTCTAGATTATTTAATAGATTAAATATAATATTAAAGTTAGCACATATAAATGCAGTAACTGGTATACTGATGTTTTCGGTAATATTGTACAATTGGATATTGCCCTGAAAACTTTTTTCCCGAACATCGCCATTTTTTAGCATTTCCATTTCATCAAGCGCGTTTGCTACTTGAAAAACCGATTCTTACTAGCAGCTAACACTTCGTCATCCAGTATACAAAAACAAATTGCGCCAGATCGCGATTGAATTTCACCGAGCGAAAGTGAAGCGGCATTTATTAATTGAAATTTCACGGCGCGACGACCTTTGTAGGCGATTTCGACTACCGATCGCGAAAAGTGAAAGACATCTTTTCGGCCCGTCTCCCCACTACTCGGTAATCGGAATCGAATTAACCCATTAAGAAGCTGTGAAGTGACACGAAAAGAGAGCGCGCACTTAAAAAATGATTATTGCGCGGCCGCTCTGCGTACGCGGATCGAATGAGCTGAATGGTAAACGCGGACTTTACGACGGCGCTTTCGAATGAATCATCGCGAGCGCATTGTGTCCGTTATAAAAGGGATGCGCGCTCGTATTTTATATGGTTTTCTGCAATAATATACAATCGCTGTGAGGCGATCGCGGGATGTTAAGGGACATGTGGAGGAATCGTTGGAAATTGCAAAATACGTTAATAAAGTGGATAATTTTTAATAAAGGGACCTGAATTCTTGAATTATTGTATGTTTGTAAGAATTTATACTTTGGCGCAAGTGCAATTTGCGCTAAGAAGAAACTGAGCAATAAATATAAAAAAAAAATGTCATCAAGTGAGAGACAAATTTACTATACTATCGTAACAGTAGAATAATGATGAATTATTATCTCGGAAAAGAGTGATTATTAATACCATAAAGGAAATAAATCACTTAAATGTCAGTTAAACCTGTGCAAAAAGCCCAGCGACCTTCCAAGTCCATTTCACGTTCGTTAAATGTTTTATCGCCCACGAGGCACCTCGCAGACAGTCCGAGAAATTACATCCAAACGGCCTTTCCAAACGCCGTTCATTAAACAAACTAATTCCAAAGAAATCGCGATTAGCTTTGGCCACTTCTCTTCCGCAAAAAAGCCTGCTCAAAAGTAGAAACATTGATTGCCTTTATTATGTTATCAATCAACCGTCTCTCGAGCTGCGAGGCCTTTAATAAAGCAATTCTCTCACCTGGAGGCATCCGCAGAAAGACTTCTTCACGCGCGATGGCATCGTCTGACAGTGGCCCACAAACTCCTTCAGGGGCTGTGGACTGTGGACTTTGACAGGACAGCTCGGAATTCTCTGAAAACGAAAAGAAGAATTTTGTTAGGCTATTGCACAGAGAATCATTAATTTGCAGGTTGCAAAATACTATTGATTAATCTGGCTGCGTCGTTTAATTTCTACCTCCTTGTGTAATCAATTGATTTTTATGTTCATTTTTTATGTGATGCAGGTGTTAATTTCAGGCAGTATTTTTGTGCAATTTAATCGAAGTAAAATACTGAAAATATTGATGGATTTTGAAAGGCTTAGTATAAACATGAGCTAATAAATGATTTTTATGTTAAATGCAGTATATGAAAATACACAATTTCTTTCATGAATCTTTGACAATAATTCAGCTTAAATTTATTTTTTGTACTTTTAAATAAAAACATTCCATTTATAATTCTTCTGCAATTTAAATCAAATGATATTAACGAGTAAAAAATCTGTGCTCAATAAGACGCTACATAAAATTTTGCGAATAATAGTGTGAAACATTAAAATTCTTCCGAAATTGATAATACGCGGTATATAAATCGCCTATCGAATTCCGGGGTACCGAAACGGTTACGTAACGCCAAATGGCCGTACTTTATTCTTCAAATTAAGATACTCGAAATCCATTTCCTTGTCATAAAATAGTCGCCGGCCGGCACCTGCACTTTCGAGCGGGATCGAGAACTTTCAAAAAAATGGATCGCACTTTCCAGCAATTAAAGTCAGAGCCCACCGCAGTGCGTGAACTTCGGAAAGCTAGACAAAAACTGGAAACCTGCTATTATCGAACTTTCGACGCATTTGCAAAAGGTACAAGCATTAGCCAAGCCGATTGTTGGGTTTTAAGATGACACTCCTGTATTCAATTGTCTATTAAGGCGGAAGATTACGGAGCAAGATTTAGAAACTTCAAATTTCAATGTAAATTGTACATTGTAAGTAAATACATCGAAACTTAAAATTTAACCAATAATAGAAAACATTTTTTATACATGATATATAACTTTTTAAATCGTAAATGAATGAATATTTTGTATAGCGAATATGGAAGATGATTTTTCTTTTTATTTCTTTGAAAAAAAGATCATTTATAACAAATGTAGAACATCGTATTATTAGAATACGTTTTCCATTTGTGAAGAGAAGATTCTACTTTTTTATTATATCCTAAATAACGAATAACCACATTCATGTTTCTCGACCTAATCTCTAATAAGTACAGATAGTATTATTTGAAGCTTCTGGATCAATATTAACTGCCAATCTAATCTCACACATGTTATAAAAATTGGTTTAAGGCGCAAAGAAAAAATAAATTAATTTGATCAATATTCAGTTTTTCATTATGACAAGAAGTTAATTTATTTTCTAATATGTTTTAGAATAATTTTTTTAACGAGAAATATAAAAGTTAAAATAAATATATTATGCACTGACGATAGGAATTTTAGAAAGCCCAAATTTTTTAAATATCTGTTAAATTAATTTGTTTTTACTAAGTAAATCTCTCTCAAGAGCGAGAAAGAAAATAGTATTTAAAAAAGTAATTTCTTCGTTTTAAATTCCATCAGCCGAAAATAATTCAGACACTGCAGTTATCGATATCAGGACGATAAGGCACTCATTAGCTGCTAATAATCGATCGGTCAGGTACTTCAAAGTACGATAGGGAAGCACAATTTGCAAGGTCACGTGAACTCGCATATCAAGCAGTACGAACCTTCTGATTCGCGCGTAATAACAGGCAGAGCGCACAGCGCACAGCGCAAATTATCTCGAGCGAGCGAATCGAATCGATGATAGAAAGCGATTCTTTCTCTAATTAAACTCCCGGCAATGAGGAAGAGCGGGAATTTCACTCTTCTGCGAGCGAACGTTGAATCTCGGAAATGTTTAAACGTTTTCCTTTAGCGACGCGTGAGATGGAATTTAAAAGGAAGTTTTTCTGCGGAAGATTTCTTTTAAGATTAAAATAAAAATTTCTTATAGCCGGTTGATAAACTATTCTTCACACTTTAGTCATACAAATGTTGAATTGAAAATTTATTTAATTTTTTAATAATTAGTTTTGCAAGCAACGAAGTTTTGATGCACAATATGTGTACGGTTTCGTCATTTAAAAATGCAGTGTGAACACAATTTATGAAATTGCCGCGAGTTGAAGAATCAAAATTACAAATTCTACATAATACTTAAATGTATTTCAAAATTAAGAAAAAAGAAAGATTTCGAGTTTCGCTTTCGGTTTCACATTGTTTGAAGCTTTAAACATTTCATTAGAAATAAAGAAAATAGATCTCTATATTTTGAAATACAAAATGCTCGCGATGACTATGATTAGCACTATTACGCACTCCTTACTTGGCGTATAATTTACCATACAAATTTTCAAAAAATACGAATGGAAGCAAGAAAATATGATTACACGTTCCGTGTTTTTTATTATAATTGTGCGAACACACGAGAAAGTGCTTCGCTCAAGGCGCATGTTGTTGGAAGAATTCGAATTCTCATCGTATAGAACGAGATGATACATTATGAAGATCTGTATATTTTGTGATGTAGAAAGTGCAGCGATATAATGCATGTTTGTATTTTTGACGCACTTAAACTCTGCTGAAAGATATTCACGGCTGTTTTTCATTAATAAACTATGCTTTGATTATAGTATTCACGCCTTCACTTGATTTGCCTTCACGGCAGCATCGTATTTTGCATGATTTCTTTATTGGAATAAGTACTTTACTTATAATAATCATTAAAGTATAGCAGGAGCAAATTTCTTGTAGAAACTTTAATAATTCATATTTAATTATTATATTAAGAAAATTTCCAAAAACTTTGAATTGCATTAGTAAATCATAGCTTTTCTAATATCCAATACTTGGTTTTTTAAAAATAACGTTTCTCCGCTTAATGTTGATATTGAATTTGAAAAGATAAAAAGCCTCAACAAACTAAGGTAAAACTAGATAAATCAGCTAACTCTCAAGAACTAGAATATATTTAATTATGCGTAATTTACATTAGAACGTGCCGAATAAATCGTAAAAAGCTAATAAATTTCCAGCGGTTTAGCTCCTACGGCAGTCTATTCATTATTCAGCAGTTATCAGTCAAATACGATATACAGATAAATGTTGGATTGTCATAATACTTTGTAAGAAGCTGAAATTATCATTTTTTATTGCAATCTAGAGAGGAAAAATGTTCAAATAATGAAAACTATTCTCTAATAGTTTCATGAAAGCGAAACATGGGAGTTTACAAACATTTTTTACGAAACACAGTTGAGTGTTCAAATTGCACGTAACAAGCGGCACTAAAAGTGGAAATAAGCAAAACATCGGTATGAGCAATAATTTTACCTTTCCGCGTTGAAAAAATTCAAGTGTAAGTTCCGTGATCTTTATACTTTCTATTTTACCTAATAAATTTTATTACTTTGACGAAGCATAAAAATCGTCGTTTATTTTTGATTCACAAATAAGTTTCTTCTCTGCGGAGGTCGTCGTAAAAACTTTGCTACAAAATTTCTCCAAAACTATTTGAGAGTTTCATTAAAAAATTTCTTATTAATCAATGAATATAAATAGAATAACAGAATAGAAACAAGTACATGATTTTGTAAGAAACACTTAAAACTTTTTATGAACATTTTCAACAGGTTTAAAGAAAAAATCTGTTTTTATAAACATTTCCACGCAGTCAGATTGAAAGCACTGCTACAGGAACTAAAACCAATTGGCATTAAAAACACCGTCTAAAAACGCGCACTAATTAAACTCTCAACAGCACTTAAGCACAACTCACAAGCCCTTATTTACCCTCCGATATTTACAAGGCTGCGCAGCAAACGCGCTCGCGGATATCCGAGCCGCGACTCCGGGATGCTCCGCACAGAAAAGCACGACGTGGCGCTTATCGCGGCCTTATCGTACCGAGGCTCGATAATTATTTGTATTGTAAACGCGCGAGCCACCCGCATGTAATTACCGATTTGGCGCATCGGCCTTGGGCCACTTTGCATTCCGTTTTATACAATGATCCTTTCAGGGATCGAGCGGCCCACTTGAGATGCTTCTGTATATAAATTTGGAAAATTTCGAGCTCGTCAAGTTGTTTCTTATGGGGACAGATAGAAAACGGTAATATCTTACTACTTAATTGAGACGGCTTGCAAAATTCATTTCTTTAAAGTCGATTGTCGTATCTGTAGATGATTATTACAAGTTAAAATTTTTTATATGTTTCGTACCTTTCTCTTGGCACTTCTTTTTACATATTTTCTCATTAAATAGTCTAGTCAGGCGAAGAGATTTCTCGTCTGTCATTTTTTCCGCGGCTCACCGATTCGGAACGAATTATTTATCTACCTATGTGGGCAAAGCCTATTGGCTGATCGCTGTAATGTATTATCCCTTGCCGCTTTTACTTTTATTCTAGCTCACCCTTTGCGCAACTCTTTCAATTTTTAAGGCCTCATTACGCGCATCCTTTTAATTATCGGTATTGTTAATATTCGATAATAGATGCGAACACCGCAATCGATTCGCAATGATTGACTGCTTTTCTTTGTTCGGTAACTTTCGTTCGATAGCGCCTGGAATTTCTCATTGTTTTCGTTCATGGGAAGAGTGAAGAATGACACTGCCGAGATGGAAAAATCGGCTACTCTTTGCTAGCTATAAATCATTGGGATTAGAAAAAAACGTAACAATTGGAATGATTTGATTTTCTCGCGATTGTTGCTGCGATGAATGAATTGCAATCCGTTGTTACGTATTGGCAGTTAATGAAATATTTGTTATCGTAAAAGTACTGATCGCTACTGGAAGGATATTGATATTTATGATTAATTAAATTTCTGCTGTTGAAAAGTTATATAAGTTTTTGAGGATTTTAAGTTTTAATTCAGTATTTGATCAAAGGAAACTGAGAATTTAGTAGAGTAGTGGCTGAGTTAAATCAATTGTGTAAGTACCTTGCATTGAATAATAATATCGATTAAAATTAAATAGATTTATAAAATGATTTTTTTTGCCTAGCGGGCCGAAAGTACTACTTTCCCTCCCGGCGCCGAATCGGGAACGTTGTATTTTCGTCCTCGCTAGGCAAAAAAATAGTATACGCTCCACGGGAGGTAAAATGGCCAATACTTTACCTCCCTAGGTGCGTAATATACTATTAAATTTATCTTAACGTTCAACTGATGCAGTAGCAGAAAATAATTTCATAGCCACTTTAGCACTTTGTTTATGTAAAATATTAAATAAAGTCATAATAATGCATAAGTATTATCAGAATTTTCGAAAAAATAAATTAATTTTTCCCAAATTAAAATTAATAGTACATTGTGTACCAAGGGCACAAAACAGCACATTCCCGCCCGTGGTATACATACTATTTTTCGATACTGCTGGCGCAAAATTCGATTTTCCATGCCTGTGTTGCGAGCGAAAAATAATAATTCGCGCCCTAGGACGGGAATGTACTATTTTTGCCCTCAGGCCGCGAAATGACCATTTCGCGTCCTGCACAGAAAAAACCAGGTTCTCATTTCGCGGCCTGTGGGCAAAAAAATAGTATACGCTCCACGGGAGGTAAAATGGCAAGCCCATAGCACGTGTTTGACACCCTCGCCTTCGGCTCGGGAGTCAATTTACACGTGCTATGAGCTTACCAATACTTTACCTCCCTAGGTGCGTAATATACTATTTTGCGCCTGCAACACAGGCATGGAAAATCCGATTTTGCGCCCGCAGTGTCGAAAAATGATATATTAATGTTACATAAACTTTGAATACTAAACTTAAGGTTCAGTAAATTAAAGTTTTTAATTGGCAAGATTGAAAAAACTAATTGCAGAGTAAATGAATTTTGACTCGTACCTTCACTGGTAGAATTTCCAGCACTGAAAATGGTCAGGAAAATAGTTAATAGATAAGTCCCGTGGCTATTTAATAGGTTGCGATGAAACGTTTTTTTCACATGATTGCGCTATTAAATAGGCTGATAATTTTATTTCTAATTGACATTGGCTAGTAAATAGCTCAGAAAGTTATTTTTGTAATATGAAATACATTCTAACATAACAAGATAAGTTTTCAATTCAAGTTTTAAATTCGACATTTTAAATTGTCAAAAAATTTGATTTTAATAGCTAAGAATTATATTATCAGCTTTCAAAACTTTAATTATAAATCTTTCTTCATGTTTTATTATAGAAGATGAAACGTAAATAAACTAATCTAAAATTAAAATAAATATAAATATAGTGTATATTTTGGTTTTCTTACGTAGACGGACAATCGGTAAAATTCTTTTCATATTATGACATTGAGTGTCACGAGGTTACATAGCCTTATTTTTTTAGAACATTTAGATTAGCTATTTAATACCTTAAAAATGGGTTAAAGCTTTTATTCTATAAAATGTTTAGTTCATGTGAAAAAAAACTTTTCCTGCTAGGAAATTATATTCTGAAAAGGTTAGCTTGTTCCTACTTAATCTTTTCTTTTGCTACACATTTCCTAGGTAAGAAATGTTGCCCATTTCTACCAGGGTTCATTAAATTAAAAGGTATTATATTTTTAATACCTGGTTTCCACAAAATAATTATCATTAATTATGTTTCCAATTGCATTGCTGGCAATGACTGCATAAGATATTATAATTAAAAAGTAGTGATTGATAAATTCTAAAAATAAAATGAATTAATCAATAATCAATAGCATTAAAAAGCCTCTCCCCTTATTCTCTAGAATAAGATTTTTCTGGGAAAATAATTTATAATCCCTATCGAATTATGGAAAGCTTTATTAGCGATATTCTGGAATTGATATACAACACTCGCTTCCGAAATCCGCGAAAAATTTGCTCACCCCTTATCATCGAGGATTACCCGAGCTCGAATCCACATCCAGAAAATCTCCAGAAAGGAAAGAAAGGGCCGACTCGTGCTCGGGGAAAGTGCGCTAGCGGCCGAGAAACCGTTTCGCATCTGCGTAAGGAATGTCCCTGGGGCCGTGCGTGCGCGCGCTGCTTTTTTCGCGTCTCGCGGGAGCAGCCGCGGCGCCGAGTAATTCCTTGGGCTAGACGCGCATGCGCGAATTAAATCGCTTGACTAATGCAAGATCGTTAAGGGCTTTGCGGCCGGGCTCGTTTATTTAAACGGGTCGGGTTTAATCGCTGGATTTTGGTTGCTTTCTTGCTGCTTGCAAATTGTTTTGCTAATTGAGGGTCGTTCGCTTTTTTGAGACGATGTTCGCGCTGATTTATGCGAGGTTAGTCGAGTGTACATTTGTTAGATTTACACTTGATATGAGCTGTAAAGCTCGGCAGATGTAAGGATGATTTAGGAGCTATAAGAGAAGAGTAATGAATAAAATCGGACTATTATTGTTGGTTTAGGCTCTATAAATTGTAGATGACCTGCGCAAAAATGTTTACGAGTGTCAAGATTGTTATATTTTTAATAGTAAATCAAAGCTTTTCGAGCGAAAATAGAAAGTTGGGAAAACATGCAATCAGCGCCACATGCTTTAGTGACAATTTATAACAAAATAAGAATAGTGCTTATATAAATATTTCCATTATGTAAAATTTAAGACTATAATTTTTCGTATTTTAGGTATTAAATTAGATTATTTTATTCGAGTCATACCGTTAATTAGAAAGTAGTACGAAATATTGGGTAAGGTGCGTTTTAGCACGGCTCAGTATATCTATATATAAATTTCACCAATGTTAAATTGTGTACAATGTTTACGTGTACGATTCTTATGTGTATCAAACGCACCTTACCAAATATTGGAGACTATATTAGTTTCTGGTCTGTCCATATTTTGAAAATATTTTAATCTTTTAAATGTCGATTAATTTAAAATGATAAATACAAGTAATAAAATAACATATCTAAATAATATAAATTTCCTAAACTTAATAAAGATCGTACAACAAACATCTTAAAAAAGAAAGCCGCAAGATTAAAATTCTAATTATAAAAGGAAAACAACAAAACTCTTGTTAATCATTACTCGCATCCACGTTCTTATCGCGTCCCCAATGAAATAACTAAAATTTCCCGATAGTCAAGTGCTTGTAAAACTAGAAAGGCGGTGGCACTTAATATGCAACGAGAGCGGAAAACCGGCTAAACTCCACGAAGACGCTGTGATTTCAACCGCTCAGACGACCCGATTGTACGTGATCGAGATGCGTGACGCTCCGATGAGTTACGCTTGATTTCTATCGCCTTTATGTCATACATGCACTGAATACAACTCTTTCTTTTTTAAGGTACCGTTATGGTCATCAGAATATTTCGACA
Organism: Ormyrus rosae; assembly: GCA_035047165.1. NCBI lineage: Eukaryota > Metazoa > Arthropoda > Insecta > Hymenoptera > Ormyridae > Ormyrus > Ormyrus rosae. Next base: position 12,002 of record JAWWML010031137.1, read on the forward strand.
TATTTGAGATTTTAGAAGATTTTATCGGAAATTGCGTCTTCTTTTGAGTTAGGGATTTTGTTTTTTTCGCTTCGAAAGAGCGAGGAGAGGTGCTAATTTTGCTATCAAACATCAAACATGAAAAAAGATTGTAAGAAAGAAAATCGATATTAGTTATTACGAATTTTAACTTGTTGCAAGAAAAATCGGTTTTTAAAATATATATATATATATATATATTTTTTTTAATTTATATATAAATGGGGCCCTTCTTCTTTACATAATATACAATCAAACACGTGCTATGGGCTTGCCATTTTACCCCCCGTGGAGCGTATACTATTTTTTTGCCCTCAGGCCGCGAAATGAGAACCTGGTTTTTTCTGTGCAGGACGCGAAAT
>JAWWML010031168.1:0-12377 GCA_035047165.1 Ormyrus rosae
AAGTATAGAATCAAAAAATCAAATAAAAAAAAAATTGATTTTTGGAACCTTTTTCAGTATATAACCCCCTTAAAGAAGCAAATTTAATCAATTTAGACTCCTCTTTAAAGAGTTTGGATTTGAAGAGAGAAATCGAAAGGATGCGTGGAAATCTGCAATTTTTTGAAGGAGCAGAAAGAGTGGGAGAGTCACTTTGCGACTCGTCAGTACCCACTGAGTATAGAGAACCGTCCGCTTCGATCTCGGCGTCTCCGGCGGAGGCGCAAAGGATATAAACAGGTTTGCCCGAGTCCTTATAAGCTTGCGCCGCTCCGTCCGCGCGCAAAGGGAAGGAGAGGCACCGAGACGCAGCTCAACAAGCATCGAATCGAAAGAGATAAAGAGAAGCAGGAGGAGTAGCTGCACTCGACGAGATGGCAGTCAGCCTCCTTTTTGCCTTTTTTTCCTCGGAGCGAACTACGCGTCTTCTCTCTCTCTCTGGCTCCCTGATTTTTTTCCCCGGCGCGGCGAGGGAGAGGAAGATTCTGATGTCGCACGCGCCGCGCTGTTATCGTCGCTGTGCTTCTGTTCGCACCATCTCTCTCTCTCTCTCTTTCTCTCCTTCTCTTTCTCCTTCTCCGCAGCTGGAGGCGAGAGCGCGGCTACCTCGGCACGGGAGGTTCATTCACACGCGCGCGTGTCGGCATTCTCTCTCTCTCGTTGCTCGGTCTCCGTTTGCCGCACGTCAAGCACGTATTATCCCGTCTTCTTATTATCTAAATTCCTCGTGTGCGTAATTATCGCCTTGGCGTCTGAAATTCGAGCCTGCTCGAGTCGCGTAAACGCGTCCGAGTTTTTCTTCGGATGAATTATTTTTCTAATTACTCAATATTCGCTTGAAATTAAAAGCCATTCCTCTTGGTCGAACACCCAGTAAATTTCTGAGCGTATGAAAAAAATAAAATGAACCGGCACGCGGCGCAAAACAATCGGCCGAGCTTTTTGCGGAGCCGCATACGGAGAATAATACGGAGGCTTGGCTCCCTCGTTCTTTCACGTAGATCCCGGCAAATCCAGCGAGAGAAAATGACTTTTTCCCAGAAGCAGGGAGACTGCGCCGGTCCGAGAAACTTCTCGGACGCGATAACGAGAGCAGCAGCCCTCCTCGCGCATCAATGATGGAGAAGTTCAGCGTAGCCGCTGCGCGCTTTTTCTCGCTCGTCGCGTCGGCCGCTCTTTGTCAGGGCTTTATTGGCAGAACCAATCAAGGCATGCCGCTTTTTAAGGCGTCGGTGGTATCCGCGCAGCTCCTGCCTCTCGGTGCGCCTGTGCCCGTGTGCGTTTAGACCCTTTGTATGTATATATACGGTTTCAAGAACTTCTAGCCGGGAGCTGCTCGCCCCTTTTTTCACTTTATCCGTCGATGCCTCGGAATTTTTTCATTACATTTTTCATGAAAAATAAGAATGCATACCGAAATCAGTATTCTTTTCCAAGGTCCGAGAGGCATTTCAATTTATCACCCGAATCAATTTGCAACTGAAAGCACACCGGGCGTGCATAATTTCCGCAGCCAGTTCGCTCGCGCCTCCTCGCGCCTCGTCATATAAAGAAGTAAGCCTTTCTCCTCGGGGTGGAAGCCCCAGATAGCGTTCAGCCCGTCGGCCCCACTCGATCATTATGCGAAGTCAGCCGCACGCAATTTCGTCGTTCGGCTGGCCCATATTTTATATGCGGATTCGCGGCCGAATTTCATCGTCGCGTGAATATCTCGCGGCCGGATCGGGCTTCCCTGCCACGTCCGCGCCTTGAGAAGCTGACGCGCCCCTTTCGCACATAAATCCTTCAAACGTCGAAAATCCTCGTGCGAGAGAGCACCTACGGCCGAGGCCGCCGAGGAGAAAACGACCAGGAGCGACTGTCGCGCATCGTTAAATAGGGGAGAGGAGCTTCCGCTCCGAGCATTAGGCGCGAAGTAATTGAATGCTAATTATGCGCGACACTGCTGTATGATGGTAGCTTTTATTTTCTTACTAACTTATTGTCATATCGAAATCTGGCTTCGATTAGTTTTTTAAATTGACTAAATTTACGATATGAATTACACGTTGCAAAGAGTTGAAACAAACTCTTTTTAATTTTTAAACTGCTCATAAGGTAATGTTAAATTAAAAATAAAAATGTTATAATCTTAATATTTCTTAAAATTTATTTTTAGCTGAAAAAGCGAGTGAAATTGCTCGAGTGCACAACAAAATGCACTTTCTTGAAACGCGCAGGTATATCCTAGAAAGTTTGTTTGCAATTAGCCGACTAGGTTTTCGTTTGTTAATCTGATCGTTTAATTACCTAAACTGCGCCGCCGCCGGCCGGCGGGCTAACCAGGGGGAGAAGAGAAGCCCGGAGCAAAATTTCGTTTTCTCCCGCAGCAGATTCGGTCTTTTTTGGCAAAGTGTACGTCCGGGCGGCGCGGCAGAAGCAGTGGCTCGGGCTGCGATGCGGGCCGTTAACTCCGAATTATTCGCCGCTCCCACGGGCAATTAGAGACACGCACGTCCGTAACGCGTATAGACGTCGGAACAAGAGGGAGAAAGAGAGAGAGAGAGAGAGCGACAGTCTCCGTTTAATAATTATTCCCGCCGCAAACCGATGCGTAATTATCATTCACGCGCTCGCCCCGATTTAAGCCTTTGATCCTCACGGATTCGGAAAGAATCGCGTGATTCCTAATTTATTCCTTCCTCCGATCTTTCTTCGATTAAGACCGCGATCGAAGATGCGCCAGTAAGATTTTTCAGTGTTTTAATGATCTTTCCGAATGAGTTCATGTGTACTCCATCAGACTTCTAATTAATTGCCAAGAAAAAGTCTGCAATTTAAATTTCTTATTATTTTTCGACTTGTAATTATTGTAGTTGTTATATTTTAATGGAATTATTTTGTAGCAATTTATGTCTAGTCTAAAAAAATCTGGCAGAAAATTAAATTTGAAAAGAAGGAGAATCAGTTTACGAATGATATAAAATAATATTCGGGTTTTTAAGTAACGTACTGTACGTAGAATATTATACACATCTGGTGTAAATTTTTTAATAAATAATTAAAAAAAATACAAATAATTAATAAAAAGCTCGCACAAACAATTGTTGATTAGTTATTTGAATTCAGTCCAATGCACTCTTAACGTAAATTAATTATTGCATGATATAAAAAGATGATAAATTTTATGTAAAATAAGTACAAAGTGTTTAGAAAAGAGGTACAAAATTAACTAATTTTGTACGGGGGGAAGAATGTTACGGATCCGATGTACCTTTTTTATATCAATGTACAAAATTGAAATGTTAAGAACATATTTGAATATAAAATTGATTCGAATGCCAAGTTCGTTACGGAGATAGGTGAACTCCGTTATGAAGTTGCTGCGTTTAGGTTAGATAACAAATTTTAGTTTTGTTTTTCGTTTTGCTTTGGTTAGTTGCGGAAAAATTATCGGACTATCAAATACTTTACGAATTAACAATAAAGTAATTTAAAGTAAAATGTGTTTGTGATTTCTTTCTCGTGTGATTCCCCGATTCGATTGGGAACATAATTTATATAATTTTTATCAAGATTTTATACTTTTATTTTTAAATTTTGTAAAATTTGGATTCTACGTAATTCGTACAAAGTTCTTGTACAAAAATATAAAAAAATATGAGCTCCTCTAATAGTCATCGGTTACTAATTTTGTCATGGGAAGTGTAAAAGGTTAGGATACGCCACCAAGCGGAAATAATTTTATTTTTTACGACTGGCGCTTGGAGGTGCATCCTAAACTTTTACACTTATCATGACAAAATTATTAACCGATGACTATTAGAGGAGTTCATATTTTTTTATATTTTTGTACAAGAACTTTGTACGAATTATGTAGAATCAAAATTTTACAAAATTTAAAAATAAAAGTATAAAATCTTGGTAAAAATTATATAAATTATTTTTACGTGGGAAACTTGTGTTTCAATCTTATAAAGCTCACGTATGCTATCAAATATGAATATTTTTTAATATTTTTTTTTAATTGATATTTTATTTTGGCAGAGTGAAGTTTCGAGAAATTCATTTTATGCAACCGAGAAAATATCATAAAAATGTCTATTTTAATGTATAAATAGTGTTAATTATAAAGTTCAGGAAAGTAAAAGTGAGGAATAATAGTAATATGATAAACAGAAAAAGGTGAGAAAAAATGTTACAAAGTGTAGAAAAAGTATGCGATAATTTTCTAGAAGACCGCAAGGCTTTTATTAAGCCGCAGAAACACATATAAGAGTGTAAATCGCGGCTTCCGAAAAGATTGGTTACCGCAGACAGAGCACCTTCTTAAAGAGAAATTATAAGGGATGTCTGCCGTAATTTGTTTTCGCGGTAACGTGACCTTGAAAAAAGATCCCGAAACTTTCAAAGCTGCAGACTTTGCACATCACGCTGTCTGTTAACTGTCTTTCTTTTTAGATACTGAATAAATGAAAAAAAAAAAATAGTTTTTCGGAAAATTTGATTGTCCATGAATGATGTTGGACTAAATATGTTCCAATATAAATGGAATCTCAACAAAAATTTAGACTCGATTTGTCCTGTCTGTTCTTAAGTAAATCCTGTTAAAATTGAAAGTAAACAGTAAAAGCGATAAGTCGTTTCAATGTGAATTGAACGGAAACAATTTTGTACGAATAGCTATTTTAGGAAATTGGATTTTCTCACGGGCTTCATCATTTCCATTTTATTTCACAAATTGATTGTTCAATTAGTACATTTCTGCTGCGACTATTCCAAGAATTTTGAAAGAATTTTTGAAATCTACTACAAGCCAGTTAATTAAATAGTTAGCATAATTGAAAGGTTTACTAAATTTACAAACTAAAAGGCAATTCACCGCAAAAAATGCACTCGCGGAAAAAGAGGGAAAAGAGTAAAATTTTCGCCCGTATAAATAATACTTTAAGTGAAAGCATAAAGGTGCTCATGCGCACAGCTCGAGTCGCGCGCGCGCGCGCGCGTCTAAGAGATAAGAATCGAAGGTTCGCGGAATCGGTCTTTTTTGTTATATAGCCCTCGTAAAGCGGCGAAGACGACTCTATCGCGTCACGCGGATGCGCTCGCGGGCGTAAAGGTCCCCGCGGCGCGGACGCGATCCTGATCGATTTTTTCTTCACAAAGTGCTTCTTTACGAGGCTCGCGCCAGCCACACTTTAATAGCTCGAATCTTTATGTAATTTTCTATTCGGATCGAGCTCCACCTCGTGCGCACAAGTACTTTTATGCCCTCACCTACGACGCGAGGCGCATCGCAGAGGAGCCGTCCTTTCTTTCGCCCCCGGCGCTTTTCTTTCCTTTCTTCCTCTTGTCTGTTTTACTCCTGGTCATTTCGTTGGATTTTTGAGGCTTGCACGCTGTTTGTTTGAAAGAAATCAATTATTAAATCGTACTTTCAAGTTTTACCGTGCACATTTTATATAAGGATTCTGATGACATTTTTACAAGGTGCTTCGGTTAAAATCGTATAAATTCAGTTTATAAATCCGTAAAAAAACTTTTTGAAAATTGCTAGTGTAGGAAATACTAGTTTTTAATATTATACATCTAAATTTGAATCAGCATTATTTTTTTAAGTATCATTTCCAATTAAAAATGTTTGATCGTGTAATTCCATCATAGCTTTTAAACCTATAATAAAAAGCAAAAGTAATGCAAGCTGTAATGAAATGCAAAATCGTAGAATCCGCTCGAGAAAATCGGATATCCGTATTCAATGTACGAACAGCTCGTAATATAAAGTGTATGAAGTGCAGTACAGATGCAGAATATAAAATGTCGAGCTCGGTTTGTCGCACGTTTTGCTATCTGTGTCGTTCGATAGGTCCGTTCAAGCCGTTCAAGATGGAATTTCAAAGCGAAATAAATCTGAATGCTGATCTTCTCTGCTCAATTCTGAAGTTGTTGTCGTCCATCGTTTGTCACTATCTATCACATTTGCAGTGAAAATGCATTCGAGTGGTTTACCGTGAGAGATAAAAAAACGAGATAAATAGCGTGCCTCATAAAATGTAGAAACCCTTGCTGTTGCCAAATGTAGAAATAAACAAATATTGATGGCAATTGATTTGGAAAGGTAATATAATCAGTATTTAGAAAAAATGAAATATTAATTACGAACAAGCATGCAGCACAGTGTACGCAATAATCGATGAATTTAGAGTTACTACAGTCAAATGACACCAAATGGTGATTTTAGATATCGATACATTTTACACGTTTAGGTGTGTCTGTTAATAACACGTAAATTTCAAGATTATATTAAACATACAAATGTTTTATAATACTTTTATATTAATACATATTTGACTTTTAATCAAGTTCATATAAGATTTTTAAAATTTTCCCCATGTAACAGTCTCATTAGATGCCAAAATATTGAATTTTTAAGACTTCGGCGTCATTGTCCCCTGCAAATTGTATTAATTGATGATAGTAATTTCTTAATTTAGAATTTTTTAAATTCGGTTATGCAAATAGTTTTAGTCTTAAATAGAATACAAATACGACTGTATGTTGAGTTGATAATAAATATTGAGCATGTTTTGAGTTTAGCAAAAATGCTTAAAAACTTTGAAGAACTTTGTGATTTCTTGTAAAACCTAGACAAGCTAAAGTTTAAGAGATAAATATAAACGTTGATTTTGGTCAAATTGTAGATGTAAGAAATTTCAGGAAATGGAAACCTTACCTATTTTTGCGTAAGAAAAGCTCGAATATGATATTTTTAACTTTATTTCCAGTACTTTGCTACGTGCAAAGGAAAGTGTCAAACTTCTTTTTTGCATTCCTCGCTTCTCTTTTCTTTCATCCAATGTTGTTTCTATATGTATAGCTGCATTAATGCCGGAGAGTCTCAGAAAAATAGAGAAACTGGGAAAGAAAAAGAGAGGATAAGCAGCTGCGGAAAGTCGCTCGGAACTCTGCAAGTGGGTTAAATGTCCTGTGGCTCTTTTTTTGGAAGTAGGACGGAGAAAGGAACTTTGATTCAAGATATCCACTCGTATACAAGACGGGAAGGAAGATTCGATCCTTTCATGCAACTCACTTGAATCTGCTCATTCAGAAACGTATGACTATAGCGTACTCGACCAGTTCAATGAAAAACGAAATTGGTTGATGGCTTTTTGTCGACACAAAAGCTTCATACTCGATGAAAAATTGAAAAATTCGATTTAGAGTGTATATGAATTTTCCTTTTTTTTTCGTTAAAACGAAACATTTTAACACGTTTGCATACGCATTTATGTGGCGTGAAGTTACTGAAAGCTGTATTTGAATTATTTTTATAACAATTTTTTTCTGGAATAAAATTTTGTTGACTTCCATGCACAAGTGGACTTGACAAAAGTACTATTCGGAATGACCATTATAAAATATTTTCTTTTAAGTGAATGATAATGTAAATAAAAGTTTTTAAATCTAACGTATTTTATTGTATTTATATCTTTAAATTAAATATTTTGAAGAAGAATTAACATAAACTTGATTTTAATTAAAAAGTGCAGTTTTTCTTGATATATGTGGGGATCACGAAAAATTCACGAGTGCCGGAGATATCGAATCCCGGTGTTCGACGCCCGGTGATGCAAAACCGAGGCTGACTAGACATTCGACGCACGGACAGAGCAATGTGAAACCTTTTATGGCTTCTGATTTTTCCTGACGCTGTATATGTTCTGCTGGCCGACATTTTTTTATCTTCCATTCAACCCCACTTTTGCAGCTTTGGAATGAAAAAAATCGCGGAAAAAAGATGAAAAAATATATCCATTTTACAGCTTTCTCTTGTGTAGCTCTTTTAATCTTTTTGTCGCGTTGCGAGCTTTGCGATGATGCGACGATAGGGATCTGCAGAAATAGTTGGTTCCGAAACCGTTGCAAGTCTTCTTGGTTATATATTCACTTTATTCAATAGTTTTTTATTTAATAGAGAGTTTTGTTTAAAAGTTCTTTTTTTTTAAGAACATATCAAATTGCATTCACATACAATTATTTAAATTCACAGAAATTTTTTGAAATTAACTACAATAGGTTTTAATTAAGCCTTATTTTTAAAACTGTACTATTCACGAAAGATTAAAAAATTAAGAAATAAACATGTATTTCGTTTTTAAATATTTTTATAAAAATTTATTTTATTTAGTTAAATTACAGATAATAATAATCTTTATTCGTCATCCTCTTCTTTATTTTCTATTGAATTTTGTACGTGTTTAGCTATTTCTTTCAGGGTATTTCTTACACCGGATGCATCAGTTGCATTGTTACATAGGTAATTATTTAACCATATCTAGAATGATTAATTTTTTTTAATCACAAAAAAAGTGCTTAATTAATTAAAATTTTAGTAGTTTACCTCGCAATATTCTACATTGCCAAGTTGAACTTTGCCGTCATTCTCGCAATATGGTTTGTAGCTTTCGCAGGTTAAATTATTCTGTAAAATAAAATTAGTGATTAAAAAATGTTAACAACTTCAGTATAAAAATAGAAATACGTTTTATACTGAATTTCATCTATTATAATTTGGATTAAAATGTTTATTACCGCGTCAACTATTTGTTCTTTGAAATCTCGAGACAGTTCTAACAACTGTTCATCCTGATAAAACAAAGTGTTTTGGTTAATTAATTTTTTTCATTAATATGTGAATTTTAGTATTTTAAGTTTAACTTTGAATCTCATACTCACTGTAAGATGATTTACCTGCAAATAAGCAAATTCAAAGATTAAACATTTTAGTAAAATTGTTTGTATTGAATAATGAATATAAGTCGTTACTGCATACGATTGAATCTTCGTTATCTTCTTGTGCTGAAGTGTAAAGTATAACTGTTGCAATAATTGCAAAAAATAATACGTCTTTAATCATTTTGTTAAATTACTTCAAAACTTAGAATGAACTAATGTGGTTTCAGTGTGCAACTAGCTTTTATAACAGCTCACCTACATTTGCTCTTAGTCACATGTTAATCTTTATGACGAACAAACATTCCATAAAAACTTTTTTGTCACGAAAAATATATAAAATTGTGCGTATAATGTATAGTAGCTTATGTAGTAAATACATTTACTTCTTGTATCTCTATCTTCGTTTGACTCTTTTACGTAAAATTGCTTTAGCCTTTATTTTTTATTAAAAAATTTGTTTAACGTATGTTAAAGTTAGAAACATTGCACCAGATAACGCCTTCGAAATTAACTATTTTTTTAAGGTTTCGTATGCGTTAGAATTTTTTTTCTTTTCAAAAATAATAAGGCAGTTTCCTCTCTTAGAGGTGATTGTTCGCTTTTATACAATTCATTTTACTGATGGTTGAAAAAATAATTTATAAATTTTTATAATAATTTATTTTAGGGGCTTAATTTATTTTAAGACTTCAAAGTACACGTTAATAAAATACTTAAAGTATTTTAAATAGATGTATATAGATATTAAATTCCTTTAGAAAAACTATTCACATTGCATTATCTCATAAAAGTTACTAATTAATTGAGTATAGGAATGAATGTTTCTACAATAACAATTATTAAAAAAAAGAAAAAAAATGACAACGTAAACTTCTAACAACTAATTTTGGGATCAATTAAGCTTAATTTGAATTGATCAATAATTTTTTACTGTAACTTAATTGTTTACGGCTTAACAATTTTCTTGCTTATATTCAAATATCAGACTGTGCATGTCCCAAGTAGAAACAATAGACTAGTCAGTAATAAAGAGCATTTGATTTGCAAGCAAATTTTCCGAGATAAGTAATAAACACTGCTATATGACGATATTAATGAAAGCTGAACAATTTATAGTCTGTGCATGTCAGGTTACGTATAACACGAGTAAAACCAAACATCAGGCATAACCCACACACACATAATAGCCAGAGCAATCTAATCAGGCATGGGGAAGGTACCTGGTGTTACTGTACGATTGATTTTAGACATATCAATGCCAAGCTCGCCATCGCCGTTTGTGGTGTCGGTGTTGAGATCACAATGCCAGGCTTACAGCTTCGTTATTAATTAATTCGCGAATGCAATATTAATAATAAGTAATCAATCGCGTTTCACGATTCGAAAGGCGAGGGCTCCAACGAACGGTTCTTCATTACAGTTACTAATTATATTGCCCTGTGAGTGAGACTTACCCACCGGATGCGTCCTTGTAGATCGATATGTGAAATTATGTTTTGGAGATTGAATTCAAAGATTTTATTTCCATCGTACTCATTTCGATTCAGATTTCACCATAGCTTTTATGTAATTGACCACTGCATTTATTGAAACCTCAATATGCATGTATCCGTATGTAGTTTGATTTGTTATAATATGAATTTAGTTTTTGTCCATTATGTCATGATTTGAAGATATTTTGATCTCTGTGTAAAAATATTGTGTACGTCAATGATCAGAGGATTGATAAAGATGTAAATAATTTGTTTGAAAATTCATTATAAATAATTTTACAATTGTATATATATTAAATCAAAAAATTAATTATTAATATTAAAAAATAATTTACTTGATTTATTCATAAATATAACTATATAATTTAATTATAGATTTTATTGATTAGTTCAAAGATTTTGATTTGATTAAATTTTTAATAATTTAAACTCTTATGTCATATTATAAAATGTAATCTATTATATCGTTAAAAGAATATTAGATAACATTATGCTTAAAATGATTCTATTATTGTATTTTAATTTTTTATTTAAATCATAAATTCATTGTAAAAATGAAATATCTTATAATTTATGTTTACTTTTATATAACCTATACCTAATAATAATCATATTACATAAAGATTTACAATAAAAATATATTAATAAACATATTAGTACAATTATAAATATGAAACAAAAGATAATTACTATTATATTAGTTTTTTTATTTTTGTTGTGACGAGGGGGAAAACCTGTAAATAAAAAAATAAATAAATTAAATTAAAATTTTATTTAAAATGAATATATAATAAAAGAAAGAAAACAATACTTAAAACCTACAAAATCCAGGGTGGTAGACTCCGATGAAGCTGCACCTGTAAAGAGAAAATTGAAAGAATTAATAAAATAAATAAAATAGGAGCCGCTGGTTTGGAGTAGTTACCTAAAGAAAAATTAAAGAAACAATACTGATACTTACCTGGGAATCTCCAGGTGACTCTCCCACTGACTTCAGGAGACCAAGCAGGAGGCGGAGGAGGTTAGGTTGCCCCGCGCTGCCGCTGACGGTCAGGGCCCTCCAGGAAATTCCGCGGACACCTGCCACCACACTCCACGCACATAGACACGACACTCGCGATGCCCCGGCGCGCACCAGAGGGCCACGGACGTCGTCGGCGCCACGAGAGAGAGACAGAGAACGCGCGTGGCAAACACATGTGCAAAGCACATGGCGCGACTGAAAGGCGCATGCGGCGCAAGCGGCAAGCGGCGTCTACAATGGCGCGTCCACGATAAATTAGAATGCACATGCAGGTCTGACTGCATCGAATAAAGGCGCGCGCACCATGCATAAGATGTAAAACGCGAGTTAGGGAATTTCCCACTAGGGAAATTCACCGATACGTCGAAAACAGCCAGAAGTTAGCCAGACTAAGGAATTAATTATTTAGAATTACGCGCCAATTATAGGGGGCGCTGCCCGAGGCGATAATTGGCTCAATTAAGGAGTAATTCCGACGAATTAGCGTGCGGGATGAGTTAGCAAAATTAAAAGTCGGGGAAGACGATCCTTCGAGGAGGAAGGATCGCCATTCCGTGCCTAACCGTACTTTAGCACAGTTGTGTAATTTAGACCGTTAGCACAGCCGCCATTTTTGGTACTAATTCAGAGTAAAGTTCGCCAGTCGAAAATTTGTTCTTCTTTGAAATTTGGATTTTGTTTGTGAATCCGAGGAGCTGAATGGTAATATTTTGATTACTAATAAATTGTGAAATTTTCTTTTTTATTATAATTATTTTTTTTTTATTTTATTTTTATCATTCATTATAATTTCCCATCCTTGCCAGAGTTCTTTCCCCTTTTCAGGAGCCAGACAATTTTACTTTACAGGAGCAAGTCTTTTTTTACAGGTGCCAGTTTTTTTTTTACAGGTGCCGGATTTTTGCCCGTTACAGGAATTTAATAGTGCTTAATTTCCCGGGGTTTTAGTGCTAAATTCATAGCCGCGATTTCGGTAGTGCGTGGCGCGATCTCGTTTCTTTATTTCGCGGTTTTAATCGTAACGGTTCCTCTTTTCTCTAAGCGTGTAAATTGGTGAAGTGTGCTTTGCGACCCCCCGCGCCTTTGAAAATTCGGGTAAATCAAAT
>JAWWML010031179.1:0-12372 GCA_035047165.1 Ormyrus rosae
AACATACTTATTGCAATTATAGGAAGTGGATACAGAAGCAATGCAAGGCCTAAAAGGAGATTTTGCGGTTCTTTTTGGTTGTTTCTTTTTTTTCAAGTGGATTTCTACGTGGATTCTAGGAGAATTTATGCGTGGATTTCTTCATAGAGTTTAAGCAAATCCACGTGGATGATAAGTCTCTAGGTGGATTCTAGACCGAGTTGAAAAAATTCATACTGAAATCTACGTAGAAATTAGTCTGAAATCCACGTAGATTCAGGCTGAAAATGTCCGAAATTGCTACTTGTATTTCTATGAGGATTTTTTACAATGTTTTTATAGACATATTTTCAGATGGTTATAATAGATACATTTTTACACTAAATTTCACATGCAAATCAGTCTGAAAATTTCCGCGATCCACGTAATAAAAATCATCGTAAAAAATTTCAACATGCGAGCGGACCTTTCATAAATTATCTTATAAGGACCATTTACAATGTTTTTCATAGACGTAGTTTCAAATGATTATAATAGATAAATTTTTACACTGAATTCCACATGGAAATCAGTCTGAAATCTACATAGAAATCAGCCTGAAATCCACACTGAATCAGTCTGAAATCTACATAGAAATCAGTCTAAAAACCACGTGAAATGTCCAAAATTGCCATTTGGATTTAAGTGCGGAAACCTTTATGAAAATCTATATCACGCTAGAAAAAATCGCGCGATAATTACAGACGTATCTTACGATTATCGCGTAATAATTGCGTAATTTTTACGCGACGTAATCAGGCGTATTCCGACGTAATATTCGCGCGATTTTTCCAAAGTACAAAAGTAAATTCAATAAAATCTATATTTAATAAAATATGCAATTTTAACATAAATATATGCAAATAAAAGATAAAAGTAAATTTATATAATTTTTTACATAAAAAATTCAAATAAAAGTCTTACTTTTAGTACTGTCTCTACTTCCAATGTTGCTGCCATATAGAAAGTCTATGATCCCTTCTGAATGACAAAATAGAATAAGATTTTTATTTTATTAAAAGGAAGCAAGAACAAATGTTCTTTAAATTATACCTGTTAAACAATTGCTATGTATTGAAGTATATATTCAATACAAATAAAATTAATTACTTGAAATGTGTGAAAATTTGTTAAGATCCTGTAATGAGAAAAATATTCGCTTCCTTCATTATTTGGCTTTAAGCTTATAACAGCCAGGAGACAAATAAGGTTTTAAAATTTTATAATTACAATAATGGAATGCGACTGATTTTCTTAGATTTTCATTTCTGATATTTCTCTCACCTATGAAGTTATTAATAAGTAAACAAGAAAAATAAATGAACAAAAATTAATAATAAATTTAACTTACTTACAGTGCTATCTAATTGCAAAATGTAATGTTAGTCCTCTTAAGGTTTGCTTAACCGCTTCCTGTAACCACAATTTATTTATTTTATATATTGTTGGTTATACGTTTAATTTTACAAGCTTAATTAAGGAACTTGAGACATCAAAAATATGCTAAAAAATCAAATTATAGAATTATCCTGCATTAAAAACATATTTTTATTAAATTTATAAATACATACTTTTAACTTCTGCTTTGTGTTCTTTAACTACAATTTTATTATGAAACCCTTCATTGCTAAATTGCTAAAAAAAGCAGACAAAACACAAAGACTCAATTCAAATATTTTAGTTACAATTTTTGTTCAATTATTAAATATATACTCATCTAAAAGCCGGTTCTTCTGATGGTAAATGTTGATTACTCGCTGTATAAACTTGATAACTATATAATATTAAAACCTATATAATGTTAAAATATATTATAATGAATACGTACATACATCATAATAAAAGAATTTCAATTATTAATACTAATATTCACAAAATTTTTATAAAAATTAATGTTATTTCTAAAGATAACATTAATTTACAAAACTTCTTGTAAAGTATTTGTACTTCATCATACAAAATTAGTTTAATATTTTTATTAATAATTTGTAAATAAATAATACACTTATTAATAACATATTTTGTCTGTAATTCTTTATTATTAAGGACAGACCCGAGTCTCCGCACTCCGAAAACTATGGGTTCTGGTGCACTCGCGGGTGCACCGATACAAAAGACAACGCGTACGAATCGCCGCACCAACTTGCAAGAGAGACAGAAATTTATCTCGCAGATTGTGATCGAACCGCTGTTCGATCACTCACTTACAACAAGGCCCACATATGCACACGTGGGTCACAAGATTTACAAAAGTAACTCACGAGAGCAAATGCGAAGAACTGCGCAGATTTTTTGCGGGTCTCGTGCCCCGGTCATTGCTCGAAGTAGGCAGCGGACGAGATGTCGTCGGTAGCTACTCAGTCGCTCGCTTCCTCTTGCTTCATCCGCGTCGTCAGTGGGTCGCTGCAATGTTCAGCTCTCGTATCCTCGTTCTCTTGTTCGCTCACTCTTTCGCTTCTCGTGCTCACGCTCGCTCGTACGCTCCAAAATGCGTCCGCGCGGTTTGCCGGTTCTCAATGGTATCTGCTGCGCGCATCGATCCACCCGGCGTCGATCGCGTCCCTCCCTTATCGCTTGATTTTAGACGTTGCCGTACGCGCAACCCCGTGGCGCGCACGTAATTCTCCAAAAGAGTCGCTCGGGTACGACTCTGGCTCGCGGAGACGTGTAAGATTCCGGGGTGGAAACTCTACGTATCACACCCCTCCCCCAGACGCCGCTAAGTCTCGAATTTGCGGCTCTGCCGAGTAAGCGTGCCGTCGCGACGGTCTTCCAGCATGGGTCTCTGCGCAACCGCCGTCGCCTGGCACTCCCACGAGCCGTCGCTTTGGGCCCCCACTTAAATGGACACGGAGGACTTGCGGAGCATCCTCTGTACTGCCGGGTCTTCGTCTGCCTCGAAGGCGGTGACCTTCTGGTGGACGTCTTTTAAGCCGTCCTCAGCGTCATTAAATAGAGCTGTGGCCTCGGCGAGCTCCCGCCGTATAGCCTGACACCGCTCCTTTTTGCCGGCAAGGTCCGGTGGAGAAGGACACGTTTTCCTCCCTCTCCTGTTCGATGCTGACGGTAGAGGTCGCCACCTCCTTCCGCTCCTCCTCGCCCCTAATGCTGGGGGTCGCGACTCCCTTCTCACTGGACTAGGCAGCGGCCACAGTCGCTTGGAAGATGCTAGCGGCCTCCTGAGCACCTGCCGGAGCCGACTGGTGTGCGCGGCGGTCGTCGCCGCGCGCAACGTGTAGACGGCCTCTTCGTCGAAGGCCCTCCTCAACATCTCGGCGAGATCTTCAACGCTGATTTCAACATCTAAAGATAAAGGGCAGAAAACACAGGACGTTAGGGATTGCTAACCGCTCGCAGCCTAGTGCTGCGCACGCGTCTTTCGCGGAGATAATGGCGCTAGAGGGTCAGGCGTCGCTGCCTTGCATGAACCGGGCAGGCGCCCCGGTTTTCTTTTTTCCGGCGCGTTTCGAGTTATTGGAAGTTTCGCTGTCACTCCCTTCTGCTGTATAGAATACGCTGCTTTGCGCGGACGGCTTGGTCGTCGTTTCTCGCTTTGAATTGTGAGCTGAGCGCTCTCATCCCCTAACGCTTGCCCGCTGGCAGTTTCTGTAGACGTATCTAGATCAGCACTCGCTGATGGAGTCTTGGGTCGCTCACGACTCTCGCTTTCCCCTGGAGATTGGGCGTCAACTATGGGGTCGTCTTCTTCCTCCGGCATCTCTTCTGGAACGTATGGTTTCATCTGTTCTACGTGGATGGGGCTTTCCATATGTTCTGTTGTCGGTCGTGTAGCTCGTACGTATTTTTGCCGAGTACGGCCGCAACTGTGTACGGACCTGTGAACTTAGGGGCTAGCTTGCCCGCTACGCCCTTAGCTGCATTGGAGAGAACTTTGTTCCTCTTCCAAACTCTGTCGCCTACTTTAAATTCTATGTCTCGGCGACTTGAGTTCTAATAGCGTGCCTGTCGGTCTCACTCTTTGTCAGAGTTCTTTGCTGCTATTGCGAGCATGTCAGAGAACTTTGCGACGCGTTTAGCCCATTGGCTTAATGCTTCACCTTCGCTTTTTTGTTGCGAGGCGTTTGCCTGGTGGCGATAAATCGACTCCAGAGGCTTTGGGTGCCTTCCAAATACCAGAAATGATGGGTTCATTCCCGTTGCGCTACTTTTGGAATTGTTAAAGGCAAAGTCGAGATCTTCGAGATGCTCGTTCCAATGATCGTGTTCATCTTGGACGAAAGACACGATCGTTTGCTTTATCGACGGGATTAGCTTGGGTATGGTAAGTGGGAATCATCTCGTGGCGAATTCCCTTTTCATTCAAGAAACCGGTGATTAAGCGGTTCTTGAATTCCGTCCAGTTGTCGGAGAGAAATACCTCGGGTGTTCACCGACCCATCGAGTGAATAGATCTTGGAAGTGGACCTATGATGTCGCCTGCGAAATATTGCCAGGGTCGCTCGATCGCACGGCGGCCCATTAAGCCAGTAGGTGGTTCTTGTTCCACTTTATATTGCTGAAAAATCTGGCACTGTCGCACATATTTGGCCATACGTATTTCCATATGACTCTCGCAAGTGTTTTCTCACACCCTAAGTGTCCGGCAGCCGGCTGTCGTGACACTCGCGCAATATTTCTGTGCGTTTTTCTTACGGGATAACGAGCTTCCAAGCATCGTCATCCTCGCCTAGAACACCTTCTACAAGGATCAGGGTTGTACAAATACAACCTGTCTCCGATCAGCTGTTATTTCGGATTTTCGTGCGGATCTTTCGCGGCTTTCATTTTTTATGCGAGATACCAGTCGTCTTTCCTGGTTTCTGCCCAAGAAATGCCGGAAATGGCCATCTCTTCGTGGTCTGTCAGGTACATGTGAGACAGCGCGTCCAGGACATGGTTGAGCGCTCCTTTCCTGTGCTCAACCGTGAATTGGTGCTAGTGTGCCAATCGAGATACAGACAGCGAGACAGCAAAGCACCCGGACACCCGGACACCGCGGATCAACCTCCCCGTGTCCTGAGGATCAACGTGCAGAGTGTAGTATCGGGTGAGCAGATGCCCGGAGGCTTCTCGCAGGAGGTGCGGCATTCCTCGGTCGAGCGCAGCTCCCGGGATAGCGATCTACGTCTTTGAACTCAGTGAGTTTATCAGTTAGTGAAGCGAGAGTGAGTGAAAAAGAGAGAGTGTGTGTTTGAGAGCGCGTGCAAAACTTGATCGCGGTCCGAAATACCCGCGTGGAGAGCGTAGGGAGCTGGCCCGCTCGATCGCTAGTGCGATCAGTCTGGCACAAAATAAATTAGTTGTGCACGTGGTGATCGGGTTGGAATTACCACGTCACAAATGACGATCCTGCCAGGATAGCGGCGGGAGGAAATTCGAGTGAAAAGAGGTGCCACGTAATCGTAAAAGGAATTTTGGAGTTGAAAATTGTAGTTCTTTGTTCGCGTTTTAGAGTTAGCGGCGCGCATTGTTTACATCGCGCGGCTCGTACGTTCTGGGAATTTTTTGGTCGTCGAGCATGAGAGAGTGTTGGGTTTGTTTGTGTGTGGGCTTCGCGACACGAAACCGATCGGGAATTTTCCCGTTGCGCGCGGCGTAGCGATTCGAGGGGAAAGAGCCCTTCTTCGCTCTCGGTAAAAATCCGATTTCGCGCGCGAGAACCGAACCCGTAGAGATTCGTGCGTTTTGACAGCGGAAGAGTCCGGCGTGTCATAGCACCTCCGGGTGGTGTAATTCTCGGTTTTCCCTTTGTCGCAAAAAACGTCGGAATTAAGTTTCCGAGAAATTTCGGTAGCCGGCGTAAATCTTCCCGGCGAGAATATATATTGTCGGGGGATAGGAGTGGGGAGACTCGCTCTCTACACCGGCCGGGCCAGCGCGCGCAAGTTCGTGAGCGGAGAGAGGGAATCTCCGCAGCTCTCCGAAGCGAGGTTAGTCAGCGCTATCGGACAGTGCGCCGGTGCCTACAAATTGTAGGTTATCGCCACTGCGCTGATCTCTCCCCAAATTGCGTGCAGATTAGCGAATTTTAGATATAAGTATTATTCAAAATTATATAAATTATTTATTTTGATTAGCTGGGCACTACAAACTGTAGTTGCTCGCTTTTCTGGCGGATATATTTTTAAACACGCCGGGCGCTACAAACGGTAGTAGCTCGCTGTTTTTCTACCGAGTAACCGGATACTACAAACCGTAGCGGTTCGCTCTCGGGAAGGAGTGCTGCTGGTCGGCCGAGCGCTACGAAATCGTAGCAGTTCGCCCTTCGCGCCTCGTAATAGAAAACGGAGCGGGCTCAGGCTCGCTCCTCGTGTACGAAGCACGAGGTGAAGCAGGGCCAGATTCGCCCACCCTCGACGAACGTCTCAGTGCGCTGCGCCGCCTGAGTTTAGTGCTGGCCAGCATGAGCGAGTGATATGACGCACGGATGCGCGAAATCCTTCAAAATTCGAAGGGTGCGCGTGCAATCCGAAATCAAATTAAAACGTTACCGACCGAGGAGGTACACGTTCAGCTAGCGCAAGCGCAGCTGAATAACCAGGGCGTCGAGTTGGAACAGAGGGAGCGGCTGCATCGCTACAAACTGAAGCTAGCCAACCCGAACGCCGACGTACCCTGGTTTCGCGGGTACAATGACCGACCCGATGCGCAGCCGGCAAACAAGGGGCTGGCCGTGCCGTCACTGTGGCAAACTCGGAAATCGAGTTCTGTCACCGTTGAAGAAGTAACAAATTCCGGATTCGACTATGAAGAGTCGCAAGGCAACACCGTCCCGACAGCGACGGACGCCGACCCGTCGGAATATTTAATCTCACAAAACTTAGGGATTCCGCCGGTTTCGACCGCAGCTGCAGGCCCTGCGACCTCGGACTCCGTCGTCACTACGGGTGACCCGACGGCCGGTCAAAATTCGGAGACTCCGCTAGTGGGAACTGAAGCAGGAGTTTCCAAAAACCAGGGACCGAGCGTAACTCATACGGCTCCGGTGAGAGGTAGTGGGCTCGGCCACGGACCTTTCCTGCTGGTCGATCCCCCCTTGCAGTCTACACGAGTTATGCAGCGGCCAGCACCCTCGATAGAAGCGGAGGCCATATGTATGCAGGACATACGTTTTATGGTGCAAAACCTGTGTGCAGAACTGAGCCGCGTACGTTTACCGACTCCGGAGGCGCAAAATCTGCCGAGAGGAGTTACGGGGGCCTGCACTCCGCACACGCCGGCTAATGACGTTGTCGCGACCCATATTCCCCGTTCGAGGAGGCTAGAAACATCCGCCCTCGGACGTGGTGGCCCGAGGGAGACACGCCCTCGCTCCGTTGGCTGTCAGACTGACTCCAGTTCGGACGATTCAGTCTCTCCCGCGCGGAATTCAAATGTCGCCGGTGGCCGGCAAACACATTATCTGCCGCAATTCGGCGGTGAAATTCCCGACACACTCGGGCACGCGGATCCGTTCGCCAACTGGCGCCGTTTCGATCCTTTTCCGTCTTCGCAAGACTCGAGCATCAGCGGTGACAGGCAACGCGATTATCAGCCGGAATTTGGAGCCGGAATTCCTGGCACCCTGGGCCACGCTGACCCGTTCACAAGTCAATACTTTTCCCGATCTTCGTGTAGATCAGGGAAATGAGCGGCGTGCTCCGAAATACCTACCTCGCTGTAGAAAAGCCTTACAAAAGTGGCGGCTCTCTTTCTCTAATGAGAAAGGTAAAGATCCGGAAGACTTTCTGCGGCGGCTGAAATCGTTCAGGCAAAGCGAGGGATACTCGGATCGAGAGATTCTCCGAGCACTCCCTTGCATTTTCACCGAGTCCGCCAGCTTTTGGCTGGACACGGTTGGTAGACTGTTAACGGACTGGAGCACGTTCGAACGTATGTTCCGTGAACAATTTAGCAGGCCAATCCAAGATCAGGATTGTTTTAATGATCTGCAACGAAGATTACAGCGCAAAAACGAGTCGGCTGCGAAATTCGTCAACGAGTTTCGTAAGCTCGTTGATCGTTTCAAAGCGCTCCACCTCAGCGACAGCAGGTGGAAATAGCCTTTGCGCAGTTAGGCTCGGATTATCGGCGATTTATCGCCGCCCGGCAGATCAACAGCCTGGAGGATATCGTCCGTTACGGCAACGAATATGAGTTGCACCTGCAATGGGACAGCCGTCATAAAGACGCTCCCAATCCCGGAGCTACGTCGGCGAATAAGAAAGCCAAGATAGCCTCGATGGAGACTAAAGCAAATAAGACATCGAGCAAGAAGGAGAAAATTTCATCGCCACCAGCGAAACGTTCTCGGCGGATGCACCGTAAAAAGCCCTCCGAGTCTTGTAGTGACGAGGAGGAGGTGGCCTTCTTAAACAGCCGCGGCGCGTTTCCCCGGCAAGATGCGAGATTGCAAAACCGCACCGCAACTGCTCCAAACGCTACACGCTACACTCGCGGGCAGCAAGGTCCGCCAGTCGGCGGATCGTGGAAACAAAATGCGGCTCCAGCGTCCACTAGACCTCGCAACCTGGCGTGGCAGCCGAATCCTGCACCTGTGCGAGGGTTGCCGATTCCGGCTCCGCTAGCGGTGGCGGTAAAATCATTACCGCAGATGAAGCCGCCCAGCCAGCAACCTTCGTTGCAGGCATGGAGCAGGCCACAGGCTGGTGGGGTAAACTCTGGGCTGTATGCAACGAACTCGGCCACAGAGCAAATGAGTGCCCCGCACGGGTATGCTACACGTGCGGAAATGTGGGACATTTTGCCAGCCAGTGCCCGGCACAGAGTGCTCCGACAGCGTGTCAGTTCTTCGGCACCCCAGGAGTCAGTCTAAAGACGTGCCTAAACTGCGTGAATTTATTACAGCTGTTGGAAAACGCCAGGGCGGGGCAGTAGGTTCATCCGCTACGCCTCGCCTTGAATTGCTTGAGAAAGCAACTTCAAAAGGATGTGGTGGAAATTGTCAGGGAGAAGAGAGAAATCAGAGTGCGGAAAATTTAACACCTCACTCGCGTGCAGCCAGTGGCCTTGAGCGCACGGACGACGGAGTGGCAGGGAAGAGAGAGCCGAACCGTCCGCAGCAACTCGGCCCGGCGACGGCCGATGTAATCGACCCTCGCACGGCTGGTGTGGAAAGGCAGCAGGCAAACCCGCTCGAAGTTAGTCGAGATACGCCGAGCTCGGACGTGGTAATAGGCAAGGATGCCTCCCGCCGTCCTGAGCCGCGTAGGACAGACTCGCGGACTACCGCTGGTGAGTCGTCGACGGACCTGCAACGAAGGTCAGGCGCGACTCCCGCTGCCGCGTCGCAACAGGCCAGTGGGTCGGGAAAATTCGACTTGGCGACAGAGCCTACTCAAGCGACGTCCGTCGACCGGGAGATGAAAACGCCCCCGGCCGATAGTGCAGCGTGTTACCTCCCAAAACCCGCGGAACTTAGCAGTGGTGTCGATCATCAGCCGCCCTCGAGCAGCAAGAATCCACCACGTGTGCTACCGTCGGGAGACACTCGTGTTCCGCTTTCAGACACGAGCGTTCATTATATACCTGCCTTCGTCAGACACCGCGGAGTTGAGGATTCCCAGCCTTCGGGTAGCGGGATTCCCCTCCGCGAAGGATCTGTGGTGAAGCCAGCAGCTACAACAGTTCAGGGGGGGGGGGGGCAAAGCCCGAATCAAGCGAAGAACAAGTAGCCGGTTTGAAAGCAGAAAACCGGGAGTTTTTAGCTGTGCGATTCGGTGGAAGGGATTATAAAGCATTATTCGACCCCGGGGCCACGATTTCTTTGGTCCGCGCCGACGTTGCAGTGGCGGAAAGTAAATCTAATTATAAAAGGATTTGCTGGCCACCCAGTGAAACCTCTCGACAATCTCGAAGTTTTAATCGAGGTCGAGGGAACCCGGGGAAAGGCTGAATTAAGAGTTGTTGAAAAAGCCGAACACCCAATCATTTTTGGAATTGACTTCATCAAAAGGCGTTCGAGGTTCAACATGGCCCCGGATTGTGGCGGCTACCTGAGGGTAGGTGGCAGCCCTTTTTGACCAACGAAGAGTTGTACGAAGAGAGTCCGGTGATTTTCGCGGAATGCGCAGGAATCGCGGAGGTTCCGAAAACATAGCGCGAGCAGGTTATGAGGTTCGTCGAGAGCATAGTGCCACCCGAAGGGGAAGTGCACGGCTTCATGACACACATCGAGCACCGGATCGAGATGGATCCTGGAACTCGGCCTGTGCACCACGCACGAAGACGCATGTCCCCGAAAATCCTTGAGTTTGCTCAAGCGGAGGTACGCAAAATGTCTGAGCGCGGCATAATTCAGTCGAGTGCGAGTGCGTGGTGTAGCGCCCCATTAATCGTGCGAAAAGACGAAGGGAATTATCGCTTTTGCATTGATT
Organism: Ormyrus rosae; assembly: GCA_035047165.1. NCBI lineage: Eukaryota > Metazoa > Arthropoda > Insecta > Hymenoptera > Ormyridae > Ormyrus > Ormyrus rosae. The sequence continues at coordinate 10,395 of JAWWML010031179.1, forward strand.
TTCGGGATTTGAACAAGGTGACCAAACGCGACACTTATTCAATGCCGAACATAGATTCGATTTTGGATAAGCTGCGCAAGGCACAGTTCATCTCGAAGATCGATCTGCAGAAGGTGTATTTCCAGGTATTGCTGAGCGAGCCCAGCCAGCAATACACGGCCTTCGCCGTCCCAGGCTCGGGCTTGTGGGAATTCGTCCGCATGCCATTCGGCTTGATGAACGCGCCAATGACGTTTTGCCGACTCATTGATGCGTTGTTTGGCCCTGAAGTGGAGCCTCAAGTCTTCGGGTATCTCGACGACTTAATCGTTGTAACCGAGACGTTCGAAGAGCCCCATATAACATTGAGCAATATTGCTCCAATGTTGCTTTGCAATGTTAGCCATGATGAGAAATATTCCTACAATGCTATGAAACATTTATGCAACTATGAGGCAATATTCCTGCAAACCAACATTTCCGTTTTTCCATTGCTTTTGTAAAATATGGGATGGTATGCTACCTAATTTTGCAACATTGTAGCAATATTTCTGCAAGGTTTATCAGCGTTTCAGAAGTATTGCTGTTACATACCGATTGGACTGTGAGGGCCTTCGACTGGATCCAGATCGAGTGGCCTCGGTCCTCAATTTTCCAGCCTCGAAGAGCGTGAAGCAATTGCGCTCCTTCCTGGGCATGGTCAATTGGTACTCGCGTTTTATTAAAAACGAATCGGAGGTGAAGGTGACTCTCGTAAAGCTATTGCGCAAGCAGCAGTCATGGGAGTGGAGAGATGAGCAGCAAGAGGCGTTCAAGAGTTTGAAAGAAGCCCTCGCGATCTCGCCGGTGCTCGATCGCCCCGATTTCTCGCGGCCGTTCGCCGTCCAGAGTGATGCGAGCGATCTGGCGATTGGGGCCGTCTTAACCCAAGAGGATGAGGACGGGCTCGAGCATCCAATCGTGTACGTCAGTCGGGTCTTAAATCCGGCTGAACAAAATTACACGACAACGGAAAAGGAGTGCCTGGCGTTGCTCTGGGCAATTAAAAAGTTAAGGCCTTATGTAGAGGGCTATCGTTTCACGGCCGTGACCAATCACAGCGTTCTAAAGTGGCTTAAAAATCTGAAAGAGCCGACCGGCAGGTTAGCCCGGTGGGCCCTTGAGATGCAGCAGTGGGACTTTGAAATTGTGCACAAGCGTGGCGCAATTCACTATGTCCCTGATGCGCTTTCTCGTGGTGTTCCGAGTGGGGAAGAAGAAGTCGCCGTCTTCGACGCGATCACGGATCCGTGGTATCTTGCACGCATAAAAGACGTGCAAACCAACCCGAAAAAGTTCCCGAACTGGAGAATTGAGGACGGGATGCTGTATCGCTTTACGAGCGATCCATTATTGGATCCCGTGCTCTCGCAAGAAGAGAACTGGCGGCTGGTGGTACCGATAGAACACTGGGCAAGAGTAATGCAAGACTTGCACTGTCACCCCTCGTCGGGTCATCTCGGAGTCGAGAAGACTTACGATCGAGTGGCGCGCGAGTACTACTGGCCAGGCGTCTATCATAACGTGCGGACTTTCGCCCTGCAATGTCTCGACTGCCAGCGCTATAAAGTCTCGCAGGCCGGCCCGCAAGGTTTGATGGGAAAAAGAAACATCGAGAAACCTTGGGCCGTGGTGGCAGCCGACGTAATGGAGCTCCCACGCAGTAAAAGTCACTACAAATATATTTTGGTCTTTCAAGATCTATTCACGCGGTGGGTGGAGCTTAAACCATTACGCTCGGCAAATGGCAAAACGGTGGCGCGGGCGTTTGAAAAATTCGTGCTGTTTCGCTGGGAAGCGCCCGATTTCTTCCTGACAGACAACGGCACGGAGTTCGTCAATAAATTCCTGGCAGACGTGTTGAGTGAGTACGGCATTACACGCGTAACGACTCCACCTTACCACCCGCAAGCAAACCCGGTGGAGAGGGCTAATCGGACGCTGAAGACGATGATAGCCG
>JAWWML010031190.1:0-12372 GCA_035047165.1 Ormyrus rosae
ATTTGCTGCATAAATCAAGTTTGGCTCCCGAGTCATAAAAAATATAGCAATTTTAACCTAAACATTTTTCTCCGTGTGGAGTAAAAATGCTTCAATTGACTTGAAAATTTGGGAAAAGGTAGATCTTTTGTATGTTCAGAGCTGTATAATTTTTCTGCTTATGAAACTTATTAGTTCAAAAGATATTAAGCTTTTATTTTATTTTTTTTTCAATTTTTTGAATAGCTGTATCTTAGTGAATAATCGGTCTTTTTCAATGATCGACCACATATTTTTTTCGCCTTTAACTAAACTTTCAAAATTAAGAATAATTTTTGAAGTTCATCCACTAGTTTTTGTTTTAAAACAATTTTAAATTATATATGATATCGCGAGTATATATATAACATAGTATTTAATCTAAGACAATGCAATATTGCAGCAATGTAACTCTGGTAGTCATTGCTACGGGAGCATGAAAACTTTTAATTCGGAAATCAAACAATGCAAGATACTAGGAAACTCATACGGCTGATGCGATGGAAGTCCTATAAAATGAAAATTTTATTTATTCAGTCAATATGCAGATATTAATTTTTATAATTATTCGTGTAAACAATTTTAATCAAAATCCACTTTACGCAGGAAAATTTTTTGGATAAATATGAAAGCAAGTCCAAAAAAATGAAAAAAAACTAACATGATAACATAATAAATACGCTCTTAGAAGCTTGGGTCATTAATTTACTTGTGGTATAAGAAGAGAAACCACTAAAACTACAACAGTCACACGCTTGAGTCGTTTTTTGGAAGCTTCTTCATGAGGCCACAGTCCCAAAACTCTTAGCCACACGTAATTTGTATTATAATAATGAGATCGAAAAATATCCATTTATTTATGTTGGATTTTATTTGCACTCTATTCTTCGAACGTGTCTGATGTTTCTTGGAATATCCTTAGTTATCGTAGTAAGGGACTGTCAATCGAAATTGTTGAAGATATATGCTATGTCTCGTAACGATTCCCTCTTACATTAATATTTTATTATTAAAACTCGAAAACTTGTTTAATATTTAATCAGTACATACTTTATGGCAGCCTACGTATTATTACTATACATATGATTTTTATAATTTCTCTATTATTATGGATATTATGAATTTTTTTTACTTATTTAAATATATGAAACTATATTTATTTTTTTCTTCAAATAACTAATTTTGTTTCATTATAATATGCTTCATTACATTATTCTCAGAGCTTGACTAGAAGATGACATTTAAAAATTCAAAGGAAAATTTTCATCGCCGTGCTTTATTAATTTTTTGAACAATTTCCAATTGCAAGAATAATTTTTGTCGAGAAAATTAAATTTAGCAGATAATAGAAAAGCAAACAAAACATAACGTAATATTAAACTGCCTATAGGCTATAATTCTAAAATTGCTACATTAAAGTAACTCATATTTATGCTGCTTTAAAAATGGATGAGGAAAAACGAAGAGATACGGAGCGTAAATTTCCTGTAGAAAAATGGAAAATAGAAAAATCAAAATATAAATCACAATAAGAATGATTAATATAATAATTAAAATAATAATTACTTCCTTCGAAGAATACTTTATTGTAATGCAGTCAAAATTTAAGATTTTTTAAAAACATGTTAGAAATGTATTATGAGGCCTGAAGAATCAACATATATTGTTTTTGAAAAATTTCCGTAGGGATAAGTGTATTACAAGATCTCTTCTCCTACTGAATCGATTTTAACGGCCAGGTATTTTTTCGCAAAAAATGTGAACCTTAAAATTGATTATTTTTTTTTAAGGGGGCATTACACCTACCCCCTTTTTTTAGAAAAAAAATCTTTAAAAAATTAGTTTAATTGTGTACATAAAAAGAAATATAATATTTTAAAATATGCATTATTTATGGTAAAATGAGTAAAGGCAGAATATAATAGGTTTAATCCCAGATATATGCAATATTTAACATTTTGGCTTTGACGTAATTTACAGATGCGTTGAACAGATTTGGGCATAGTTTGGCTTAAATTTTTGGAAATTTATGTCATTATGGCTTAAACAGTTGTATGTTTTAAAATTATTTGATTAACTAAATTTTAATATTTAAAAACTGTTTTTTAAGTAAAAATGTAGTACTTGTATACAATTTCTAAAGTTATGAAAAAATTACTTTTATCTGCATAATATTGTTTTACTTAATATATTGCAGTTTTAAGTATTACAACGTTCGATGTAAGTAAAACATTTAAAAATGTAAAGAGGTCTTTATGATCATGTAAAAGTTTTCCCTAAAATTCCTAATATAGCGGGTTATCTAATCAGTTGTTGACAATTATTATTTAAAATCAGATAAGTTGATATGATCACGAATACTTTTACGCTATAAAAATTTAACTTTGTGATGCATATTTTTTATTAAAAAAGAATAACCGTTCCTAAAAAGACGTAGACCCGTAACCTTAATAGCATAATGGAAAGCTTCGCAAGACTTAACGATTTTGAAAACCACGCCTTAAATACTTTGCCAAAAAGTGTATTAGCTTTTTATTCTTATAGTGCAGGTGACGGTGATACTGTAAGTAATACTAAAGAAGCTCTCAGAAGGTACGTAATTTCATCCATTACATTAGAAGAAATCCCAAAGAAGGCTGCAGACCTCTAACTAAAATTTGGCGTTTTCATCTAATAAAGCTTTTTAACATTTAATTTAAAATTTCTAATGAAGTTAATAACATTAATAGCTATCATATTTGTTACGCTACTCTTCAGAATTCGCATTCTTCCTCGTGTACTAAGAGATGTATCTAAAAGAGACATTAGCACCACAGTTCTTGGAGAAAAAGTTTCTATGCCTGTAGGTGTTTCGCCAACGGCAAATCATACTTGGGCGCATCCCAGTGGGGAATGTGCAACTGCCAAAGGTAACCAGTAAGCACTTCGACATTTATAATTGTAATTTTAACGGTTTGTATATATTATAAGACAACCGAAGGTTGAATTTCATTTGTGAAAAAGCAGATATAAAAGTGTACTGTTCTTTAATTTATTAGAATTAAATAGTATAGAAATTAATAAGTATGATAATAAATTGGATTGTTGAGTTCTAGAGTATAATAAATATAATATGCAAATAACGAAATTCGTAAATTTTTGATTATTACGAGTATATTGTACAAACTCTGACAAACACCAACTGTGAACTATATTCAAAATTTGAATTACGTTAAGCAATGAATATGCGCATCACGGCTTCAAGTTTTTGTCAAAGTTAAAAATGTAAATATTTTAGTGTAATTATTTTTATTTACCAGACTTAAGTTATATATTGTCTAAACGTATTATCTCGTAAGAATTTACTTTGTCACTTGTTTGACATAGTACATAAATATGAAATTCATTGTTCACATTTTTAGCTGCGCAAGATGCAGGTACTATTTTTATCACTTCTGCGCTCTCTGATAAAAGCATTCAAGAAATAACCAAAGCTGCTCCTGATGGAATAAAATGGTGTCAACTCAGCATTTACAAAGATAGGGATTGTGCTGCCCATATTATTCGCACAGTCGAGCAAGCAGGCTATAAAGCAATTGTAGTGACAGTCGACAATCCAATAGCACTTTCGAGTAAAAACAAAGGACTCTTCAAGGCTAACCTTAATAGAAGGTAATAGAGTTAATAGAATTATTACGTTAAAATCCTGAAGACTTGAAGAAATTGGTTTATTGTTTTAATTTTAGTTGCGCACTTTTTGCAGATTATTATTCAAGTAAGAAATCTAACGAAGACATTGGTGATCTTTGGCAGCATTTAAAACGTCACACTGATGATTCTTTAACTTGGCAAGACATCGAATGGGTGAAGAGGTACGTAATATTGTACAAATAATTTACTAATAACATAATTAATCATTTATTTATATTAATTGTCTATTATAAAAATTTAAATATTCTTTCAGTATCACTAAACTTCCTATAGTGCTGAAAGGTATTTTATCATCGGAAGATGCTTTATTAGCAGTCAAGCACGGAGTAAATGCGATTATTGTATCTAATCATGGAGGTAGACAAATTGATGGAATAGTAGCTACAGTATGTACAATTTAAGCAGGTGCACGCAATATAATTGTTTTCTAAGAGAAATCTGTCATAACAAAATGTTTTAGATCGAAGCATTGCCAGGTATCGTTAAAGCAGTCGGGGACAAAGTAGAAGTTTACGTAGACAGCGGATTTAGAACGGGAATAGATGTTTTCAAGGCTTTAGCACTAGGCGCTAAAATGGTAAAATAGTCGGTTATTATATTACTGACTTTACAATTAGAATAAAAAATATTTATTTTTTAGGTATTCATAGGAAGACCTATTCTTTGGGGTTTGGCTTGCGGAGGGGAAAATGGAGCTCGTGCTGTTTTGGAAATCATGAGGGGGGAAATTGATGAGACATTTGCAGTAACAGGTAATTGTGTGAATTCATAAAAGTCAATTTTCCTTATGTGTATACAATTCTGTATGAGAACCCCGAACGGATTCGTGATTTGGTCAAAATTTAAATGACAGTCTAACTGGACTTATGATTCAATAGATAATTAAATCATAAATCAAATCTGCAACGTTGACTTTTAAGTATTTATTCTGAAATATTAATGTCACTTACTAAACAAACTACGGAAGATATTAATTAAATAATCTAAATAGCATAAAATAATTAGAAAATAATTAAATTTTAATTTTTACAGGTTGTTCAAATATAAGGAAAGTCACGAAAGATTTCGTTGTACACGAATCAAACTTTTATCATTTTTAACTAATTTTTTGATATTACTAAAATCAAATTTCAAATCCTTGGTTTTTATAATACAATGTTATATTAATATTAGATCAAATAAAGTATTAGAAAATAGAATGCATATTATACTATATATAATAATGGATAATAATGCCCAAGTCGCAAATGGTACTAAATCAGTTTCTGACTGAATATGTGCTAACTGAAGACTAAAGGGCTGAATGTGAGTCCTTACTGAACTAGCTAGACAAAGGTAGAAGTCGAGTTCTTTGTTCAAATCATTCATACAAGGACTGTTTGAAATAATTAACGAAAACATTTTGTTAAAAACAGTTTAAATTTATTGCTCATAATTTATATAATCTATAGACTCAATCAATCTTTAGCCGCGTACAGGTATGATGGATTGCGCTGCATTTCCCTTCTGCTCTTCCTCGAATTCGGCTCCTGATGTTCTGCTAAGTAGTTGTCCCTTTCTGCGAATTAGTTGATCAATCAGAATTGCCGAGCTTTAGTTGATAAGGTTGTGACGTGAGATGGTCTCTTTTTCTCTTCTCTTTTTCCAGGTGGAATCCACCTGGAAATCCAGTGTATCCAGCTGATGGATATTTTTAGCAGGGTATAGCGGATGATCTATTTCTATTTCATGCTGTGTCTAATGCTCTCTCTCTCTCTCTCTCTCTCTCTCTCTCTCTCTCTCTCTCTCTCACTTGGCACTTATCTGTTGCGTGTCATACGCGACTTTGCGCAAAACTTATTATCCTCGCGCGTATGTTGAGTCGAGCTGCATGAGGCTCTGTTGCGCAGTGGTTTTTTTTTTAAAAAAGCAGGCCAAAATGCAATTTTTGAAGTTTGAAATTGTGTATAATTATAAATGTTCTGCATATATTTTATAGATACAACTGCAATATGTTTCGTTATTAGTTTTTGAAAACCAATCAATTTTAACTATTTTTTTAAAGTATTTTAAAGTATATTGTATTAAACTATACAAAAAAAATTACAATCATTTTTTGATTAATCTCATGAATTAAAATTACTTTCGATAATTTAATGCTTTTGCACATAGTTCATCAAGTACTACGTTTAGCAATTTCTTTTTTAAGGTCATATTTGAATTTATGAGATGAAAAAACCTGGTAATATCAATTTTCAAATAAAAATATCAGAGTTTGGAGTTTTGGCCGGCTTTTTTGAAAAAAAAACCACCGCACGTCGTCTGGCGCACACTTTACGCATGCACTTGTAATTGAAATATCAAATTTATATAATTATATTAATTTTTAAGTTCATTAAATACCTTAGGCAAACATTGTGTAAGCTCATTAATTTTTTGTAACAATGACGTCTGGGCCAATTAATTACACTGATTTCACATAAAAATATTTTTGAAAAAACAAATGTACTAGAGTCTTTTATTTGTCTCGATCTGTTTATCATTCATTACAATCAATTTCCACGAATTTCGTGTTGGCATTGAATATAATTTATTTCACAAATGTTATGTTAATGGTATAGTAATAATATAATAATACTGCATTATATTTCAAATAATCTTTCATATAAATAAAATGATTCTAAAAATGCAAATGTTTTGCTTTTTCATGATTATTACTAATTATTTATAAAAGTGTAAAATATATCGTTTTTAATATAAGCAATCGCTTTTAATTGCGATATTATATGCATCAACAGCAATGAAAGTAAATCGTTTACATAAATTTTTACATTATTATAAACGCAAAATGTAGAAAAATCAAATGTAAAAGTATCTAAATATATATAAATAGTATAAATAAAAAGTATCTACATATATAATAAGTATCAAACATAAAAGCAAGGAAGTAAAATTGACTTTTACTGACTTCTACGGGTATACTCAAAAGTAGCTAAATCTTTAATTTTTACTTCCTCCTAGAGGAAGCTTTGTGATAATAATTTTTGGAATTGTTCGAAAAACCTATTATAATTGTATTTTAAGGTGTCAGGAACATAAATAAATAGTTTTTGAAAAATGTCTGTATGGATGTGTGTGTGTGCTTCTACTGAACGAATTTGTATCGTTCACGGCTCAATTTTTTTGCTTTTTTTGTGATGGCGGGAAAAAAATCTCTTTTTATTTAGTTTATTTGTTTTCGTTTTATTGCAAATTTTCAATTTTCGAAAAATTTAATTTTACTTTTTTTTAATGATAGGATTGAGATATTTTAATCGAACAAAGACCATTTTAAAGAGCATAAAAATAGCAATAAGTTCAGAGAAAAAAAATTACTCTCGCTCTTGTGGTTCTTGTGTTTTTTTAAAAAACTTACAATTCTTAAATTAAATTATTAATTGCTGTAAAAAAATTTGTAGTAATTAAGAATAAACCGAAAAAAATGAATTTTCTATGTCCAACGATTACGGGAGTAAAAATTCTTTAATTTAATGGAACTTGTGAGAAAAGTTAGATCTTTTGTATGTTTAGAACTGCACAGTTTTTCAGCTTATGAAACTTATTAGTTCAGAAGATATTAAGGTTTTATTTTTATTTTTATTTTATTTTTTCAATAGCTGTATCGTATTGAATAATTGGTCTTTTTCAATGATCGACAGTTTATTTTTTTCGTATTTTACTAAATATTTAAAATTGAAGAGAATCTTTAAAAGTTATAATGATTTTAAATGATGCATGGTATCGTCATTATATATATACCTATATATAACGTAGTAAATTAAAGTCATATTTTTATTTGTATTAATATTTTATTACGATTGTTTACATTAGTTTTAGTAATACATTATTCAACATGTTTTTATACGACTTTGTGAATGAAGTTTCAAAAATTCTGTTTTTTAGGACTCTATAAACATTGTAATAACAACATTTTTATTTAAATTTTGTTTGCTGATCATTAAATTCTAAAATAGGCATAGAAAAATAAAATAATAATACAAAAATAAGTAATTAATTATAAAATATATAGAATAGTTTGAAATTAGGTTGTTGAAATCGATTTTTTTTAACGAATCTCAGAGATAATATTGGAACGATAGATTAATTAGGAGGAAGCTAAGTGCCAATGAATATTGACAGCGGTTTTATAATTAATTAATAATTTTAGGAATTAAATTCCAGAATTACTTACATATTCCAGAAATTTAACTTTTATTTTTACTAACATAATGTTTATTTGATATAATAGATTATTTGATTAAACACAATTCCTATTTTGTAGAGTGTGCGATATTCCATTAAAATATAAGTAGTATTCAAATTTAAAAAAGTTTTCAAAGAATAATAATGTTATTTTGACTTTTTTTTCAATTTTTTTTAACTATGTTCAAAAAATGCCGAAAATAAAATGTATTCTATTTTGATAGTATAAAAACAACGATAAGACAAAAACTGCAAGTAAAATTGTGTTTTTTCAGTTCGATAAGAAATGAGAAATTTCTTATTTTACACATTGTCTTGCGATACGAAATGTAAACTTAATAAACAAACGACGTAAATGATTTGCATGTATTTTTGAATAAAAAATTATTTATCATTTCTTAACTAGACATAAATATATGATAACAAAACTCTTAGCAATTCTGACAGTAATACTTTTTGATACTGACGTCATAACGGAACATTTTACATATAGAAATGCAGAAAACTTCTAAAGCGAGAACACATTTCAATGAAAAAAAATAAACTATACATATGAATTGTTTTATCAGAATTATGGTAATTACCCGAACTTAAACAGGATTGCAGTAGAAAATAGAATTTAATATTACATTTATAATTTAAATTTAAATTCAAATAATTATTCATAATTATTTATATATTGTAATAATTATTTCACATTTGAAAAATCTCAAATGACTTGCACTTCAAATGAGTTCATCCCGTAAATTATTATTCTGTATATGAAAGTTTTACAACCTTCGATCTCAAAAAATATGCTTTTGCTTAAAATAAGAGTTCAGTGAAAGTGTATACCGAAACTGTTTTGCAAAGGTGCAGGTCAAAAATATTTACTAAGACTGCAATGGATTAACTCGGATTATATTGTAAACGATGTAATATAAAATTTCAACACATATATAAACATATGATGGGCATCATCGACGGCATTTTTAATTTTTATACAAAACAAATATTAATTCACAATTTTTCAATGCAAGAAAATATATTTACTTTTATATCGAAAATTTAATGACTATAAATTAGTTTATTCATAAAGTACAAAAATATTCTTATAAAATTTCTCATTTTAAAAAAAAATCTCAATATTTTGCATTAATTCTTTATTTTTAAGAAAATTACTGATTATATCACAATAGAACGTTTAATTGAATTTGAATAATTTCCTCAATTGATATTATTTTATTGTCAATTGCTTTGCACTGTGATATGATCAGCCACATAAATAAATGACGGAAATCTGTAACATAAATTTGTGTATGACGATTATGCATTATTTCAGGTGCAAAGTCGAGTATATAAAGAATGCAAGAAAGTTTCACACTCACACTTCTGGTAAAACCGCCAAAATGAGTCTCAAAACAGTTTTTTGTTTGTGCCTAGTGTTTGTTCTTGGTGAGTTCTTAGCACTACATAATTATTAAAACTTATATATAGATCTGGATGTTTTTAAACTTAATTATATGTCCGAATTTGAAGTTCTCAAGAAGATCCTTTTTGAGAATTTCATTTTCCCTATTTGTTACCGATACCATTAACATATATAACTATTAAATCTCCAAAAATATAATTTAGATTAGCAAAAGCGTATTAAAAAGGTACGATGTTTTTTCTTCTAAAGGAGCTTCAGCCAAAAGAACAAGGATCGTCGGGGGCGAAGATGCGGACATCAGGGAGTTTCCGTTCCAGGTGTCTTTGAGACTCAATGGGCAACACTTCTGCGGCGGTTCTATTATCGGCAACAGGCATATCCTTACCGCAGCTCACTGCGTTACTGATGTCATAGTTCCACCGTACCGCAACGTCAAGGTACACACAGGTAGCAGCATTTCCACGTCCGCCAGAGGACCCTCCTACCGAATTACTCGCGCCGTCATCCACCCCAATTACAAGGGCAATCCAGAAGATTCCTACCACAATGATATCGCAGTCCTCACGGTAATTTTTCAGTTAAAAAGATCGTACTTTATAGACTTTGATCAATTTCATGCACACTCGAATTTTGACCTTTTTATAGCTTGCCGAACCTATCGAATTCAACCAGAATCAAAATAAGATTAGCCTTCCGACGAAAGACGTTAGTGGTGGTGAAAGGGCTAAAGTAAGTGGATGGGGTCTTCTAAGATACGGAAACAATGAGAACGTTCCGTCGCAGCTGCAAAAGGCTTCGATGGTCATTGTTGAGAGAAACCGATGCCAATCTGTCATGGGTCAACTTTACAGTGAACAAGTCTGCGCTGCGCAGAAGAAGGGTGTCGGCATCTGCTCCGTAAGTACTTATAATAGTACCAAGTCTATCTTTCAATGTACTAATTTTATTAATGAATTTATTGTGACCTTTTACAGGGTGACAGCGGTGGCCCATTGACCGTTGACGGTGAACTCGTAGGTGTGGCTTCCTTTGGCGTACCTTGTGGAAAGGGTCTGCCCGATGTATACACAAGAGTTTACTCCTATTTGGACTTTATTCAGGCCAATATCAGAAATTAATACTAGACTATTGATTATTGACCAAATAAATCATTTTATTTATTCTAAAACTAATTCGATGATTAATTTATTTGGTACCAACACCCCATACTCCACTGAAATGACTACATCTGCTATATTCAGCAGACTTATAATACTCTTCTAATTTTCTGGTCAAAGTATACTTTTGCTTCCTCCTAGAGGAAGCATTGTGATAGTAATTTTTGGAGTTGTTCGAAAAAACGGTTATAACTGCATGTATTTTAAGGTGTCAGGAACAAGAATAAATGGTGTTTGAAAAAGGTCTGTATGGATGTATGTGTGTGTGTGTGTGCGTGTGTATATGTGTGAGTGCATACGCCGTATCTCAGCTTCTACTGAACGGATTTTCATCGTTCACGGCTCATTTTTTTTGCTTTCATTTTGTGATGGCGGCAACAAAAATATTTTTTGTTTAGCTTATTTGTTTTTGTTTTATCGTAAATTTTCGATTTTTGAAAAACTTAATTTGAATTTTTTTTAATGATAGGACTGAGATATTTGAATCGAACAAAGGCCAATTTAAAGAGCATAAAAATACCTATAATTTCAGAGCAAAAAGTTACCTTAGCTCTTATGGTTTTTTTGTTTTTAATAAAAACGAGTTTTTTTTAAAAAAAAGATTATAATTCTTAAATTAAATTATCAACTGCTCTGAAAAAATTTTTGTTAATTAAGAATATATATAGGTATAATCTGTATAAATTTCAAGCCATTTTGTCAACTAGTTTTTGAATAAAAAGCTGAAAACCGAAAAAAATGAATTTTCTAGAACAAACGATTACGGAAGTAAAAAGACTTTAAATTACTTGAAATTTTGGGAAAAGTTAGATCTTTTACATGTTCAGAGCTGTATTGTTTTTCTACTTATGAAACGTATTAGTTCAAAAGATATTAAAGTTTTAATTATTTTGTTTCAATTTTTTGAATAGCTGTATCTTAGTGAATAATCGATCTCTTTCAATGATCGACCACTTATTTTTTTCATCTTTAACTAAACTTTCAAAATTAAAAAGAATTTTTGAAGTTCATCTACTAATTTACGCTACCAGCTGATTTGGCAGGTAGAGAAGCTTCCACAATAGCCAATTCAACAGAAGATTATAAAATAGAAGCTTTTTTTGATTCTTTAGAAGATTATAAGTGTACAAATATCACGTCAATGCTAGCTGCTTTGAATTTAAAAAAAAATCAAAGAATGTCTGAAGTTTTAAATGATATCTAATAATCTCGTTCAAAATGTAAATGAAGAAGGCAACATCTCTAAAGAAAAACAAAATGAAATATCTCCTGTATGATATTTTTAATACAAATTTAATAGAAGATAGTTCTGCAAAAAATCACTCACATGATACACCTAATAAATTAGATCATTTATTTCAACAATTTCAACAATTTATCTATATAATATATAATAATGATATAGATAAATCCATTTCACACACTATGGTGGACAGCCCTGAGACGAAACGCCAGGCTTCTTCCAGCCTCCTACAGTTTAAATTATTATTAATCCACCATATTTATTTTTCATCAATTTTTAACCAATATTTGACCAAAAACAATTGGTCAATTATTGGCGAACTGGCCAAAAAAATGGTGAAATTTCCCACAAAGTAAGCTTTATGAGTAGTATAAAAATGTACATATACTTTGATCAGTAAGTAAGAAGAATATTGAAGAATACTGAATGCAGTCAGAAGTAGTCACAGTGGAGTACGGAGTGTTGGTATCAAATAAATTAATCATCGAATTAGTTTTAGAACCAAAATTGATTTATTAGGTCAATAATAGAATAGTGCAGCATTATTAATTTTTGATGTTGGCCTGAATAAAGTCCAAGTAAGAATGAACTCTTGTGTATACATCGGGCAGACCCTTTCCACAAGGTATGAC
>JAWWML010031201.1:0-12371 GCA_035047165.1 Ormyrus rosae
ATAAGTTTTGATGTGGTCAAAATGATGATATGGATTAAAACATGCAGATTTCTTACAGATATATGGGCAGATTTCTAAAAGATACAGATTTCTTGACAGATTTCTGGGCAGAATTCCATGCAAAAATCTGTACAGCGTTTTCATACAGATTTCTGTACAGAATCCATAAAGATTTCTACATGGATTTCTATATAGATTTCTGTACAGATATCTTACAGATTTTTTCAATAGGGTAGCACTTGAGACGATCGCAAGAATATTTTTCTCTCCTAAAATACTATTGAATCAAATAAAAAATTGATACTCCTTTTTAAACTACTTTATTAATAGTTTATTGTGCAACAATGGGAGAAAATAAGCCATTTCTAGCAAGGGTGAGGTGTTTTGCACGAATCGAAATCGAGGGCGCCATCGGCGCCCGGGACAGAGAAGGGTGCTGAAGACACCTCACCTGAGTCTGAAATAGCTTTTGTTCCAATGTTACACACCATATTTTTTTAACGAGGGCATGACGGGACTTTTTCACTTGTGGGAGTCAGAGAAAGGATTGGGCATTCGAGTTATACATAACGCAGTTGGAAATCAAAATAATTTAACTAGTATACAACAAATTTAGACTATTAAATATACAATTAATTCTCAATTACATTTGTATTATACAATTATAATGTTTAAATTTTTATATTCTCGAAGGTCGAAATTTGTTTGTTTTTTAGAAACTACTAGATGTATTCACGGAACTTTGCAGCGTTCAAGTGATATGTGAAATCTTAAGGCGTATTTGATTTTGCGATCGCCAATTGCAAATAAAATAAAAAATAAGTTCAGTTTGTAACCTTCTCTCGAAAGAGTAACATTTTATCTATTTTTTTGTTTAATGTTCAATAAAGACTCAAATATTTCATATTCTTTCCATATTTTATTATCGCAATTCCAAAATTGCTTCGAAACAATAATTTTTTGGCGGATTAATTTTTAAAGAAAAGCACTGTCACAATGCATTTATTCAATATTTATTTGTTCGAAAATAGATATTAAATAACAAGAACTCCATTTTTTGTTTAATAACGTTATATTCGTTTCTCACCTGTTTGTAGGGTAGAAATTGGCATTTCTGTCCTAGAGGAGAAATTGGGCTATTTCTCACCTGTTTTTCATTTTTCACTTGTTTTATTTTCTCTCCTACTTTCGCAGCTGAAAAAAAGTTAATTTCATGCCTGAGTTGAGAAAAATACGTTTTTTCTTATGTAGTATATAGTTAAATACATACAAAGATTAATATTAAGAACTCTAAACATTATGACCTAATGTTGATTATATAAAGAAAAATTTTTTGTAAAAATTAAAACGTTGTTTTTAAAAATTGCTATTTTTATAGTACTCGGAGGACAGACTCATATTCTAATAAGTACTTGGGCCCTTTGTTTATATGTTTATACCAGTCGATGTTTTTTTAAGCAGCTGCTAGGTGTCGCACTTAATCTCGCAAATGACTGAATTTGATTCTTTATGTCTTGGCTGTATCTTTTGATGCCAATAAAAAATTTTAAACTGAAACTATCCAAATGCGATTATGGTTCATACATAAGACAACTTTTTTTAATATTATGATTAAAATTAATAAATGCAAGCACGTATGTGATTGATTTAATAATTAAGTCAGTAGGTACAATGCCTTACATTACCTAAATTTTATACCTTAAATTATTATTCTGACAAGATTGTAACTATGTAATAAGGAAAACTTATAGGCGAATTCAACGGGGCAACCTTTATAGATGGTCGGTGTACTGGAATGTTCGAATTCTTTGTGATATTGCGTATAGGCTTAAAAATCTAAATCGTGCTGTTTCACACCTCTTACTTACATTGTAGGATGTAAAACGCATAACCGATTGCACAAAACTGCACAAGTAGCGATCACTTGAACAAGTTCTGACCGCGCCTATAGCGCTGCTCAACTTTGACAATCTGCCGAGGTGCGCTTCCGTCACTCTGCCAACTTAAATGCTGCCTATATATGATATATAATGATTGTCTGTGCATAAAATCATTATGAATGCCGAGGTCATTATTATAGATGACGATGTTTTTGTAATTGTCATTCAAATATAAAAGAATCAATTAAATGAATCATGTAACCAAGTCAAAATCAAGCTAACTACTGTTAGTATCAAGATCTTAAAATTCTATTGAATACATTTAAATAATTCTATTTTCATCATCTTACTATATGAAATGTACCAATGCTATCGTATAACGATAGATTCTTTTATAAATATTTTCAACGTTAATTTCAGCCAAAGTCTATCAGAGTTATTTATCCGTTTCATTATACGACAGAAAGCTTAAAGATTTTCTTTAAATGTTTATTCCCTATCAGGCATTCAAAATCGAATATTTCACGAATATAATATATATATATTTATGTTTTTAGTTAGAAATAAAAACCTTAATGTGCTAAATTTATCTGCACTTGTAAAAGTTTTCCTTCGAACAGAATTTTATTGTTATATTATATTTCACTCAAAGATTTCACTGAAGGATTAGATCCACAGAAAAAGTAGATTTACTTTAAAAAATGAGTTTCCGACTGACTTGTTGCTTGAAGCGCGTAAAAAAGAATTTAGTGAAAATGAAAAATGCAATAGGAAAAGAGACAAGCCACGGGAGGATCGTATGATAAAAAGCATAAAGTGCAGGCCAAGAGCTGAGAGCGACCGATCTCCATTCGTCGCAATAGCGGCAGCTCTCGTAGTATGTTCTCCCGGCGGTGTAAACTTCTCCCGAGCGCTCGGCTGGCACGGCCTGGCACGAGGAACGGTGCACTCTGCGAGCACCGACCTCCCAACCCGCCTCCTCCTCCTACCTCCGCACTCACACGCGTAAAAAACCGCCGCCGGTGTTGTATAGAACCTATGAGTCATGGCCTTTTCTTCTCTGTTCAATCCTCTCGCCACCTCTCCGCCGCGCGACGCTTTTTGTTTCTTTTTTTTTCGTGCGTCGTCTGCGTACCTCCCTGCCTTGTTTATATGCTCATTGAGTCGCTCTACCGTTAGTTATATATTTTGGATACGCGACCGAGCTTGAGAGTTGCGCTGGTTTCAATCTTCGAATAAAATACTTGATTCAAGCTTTGCTTAACAACGTCAAGTAATTGAATTCTCAACTGATTTTGACTCTCGGTATGAACTCCCCTTTGCTTCCTTTATGCGAAAATGCCGATTTTTCTTGGCAATTCTGTTCTTCCTTTTTTCGACTATGACATTTCAATTTGTTTATTCTCATGTTTTTCTGCGTACCTCAATTATTCTCTATAAGATTTTATTTATTTCCTTGCTGCCAAACTTGTTTCCTTGCTTATTCCAAGTTTTCTTTCAACTAATTAAATTGAACATTCTCGAATTGTTTCTATTTTTCACGCACACATTCACTTCATTAACGTCTTACTCTATTTAGTAATTCTACTTTATTAATGGAATTACCTAAAAAAACTTAATTAACTTAATAAATTACGAAAGTAATAAAATGGACGAAAACAAAAAAATCTTTAATTATGCAAAATAAATAGATCGTTTTTTATTTATAGTTTTGAAAAAGCACGCACTCTATTATTTCTTATTTAAGACTTAAAACTATATTTACCAAAGAATAAATGATTTCTGTAAAAAGTTAGTGACCTTTATAAAAAAAGAATCAGAAGCTAATAATATGTAACAAGTCTTAAGAAGGAGAAATGACTAAGGTACGAAACTGATGAAAAAATAATCATTAGAGCTGCCTCAGCGTGAAAAAGTACAAAGAAAGAGGAACTGCAACAGCAGTTAAACCTCAGCGATTTACAGCAAACTCCGACTGATGAAATTTTCACTGTTGCTTCTTTTGTACCATTAATTTTTCTTTCGGTTTTAGAGTATAATAGTTAAACTTGTTGCGTTTTCTGGAAGAGTTTAAATGCGGCTTGGAGGCAGCGGTTAGAGATATTCTCAATTATTCTGAAGAAGAAAGTTTAAGTAAAGATAAAAATGGCAACCCTTTCCAATCCAAAAGCGTGCACATCACGAGCTCCGAAAAAAATCGTAAGCGTTCCCTTCTCTTCTAGCTATAATATAATTGTGTAGCACAGCGCGGGCAGCAAGCAAGCCGTGGATATACGTATATAATACCTAAGTTGATTCTTCGGAACGCAGTATATTATGTCGACTCCCCTCTCGGAGGATGAACGTTACGGCGTTCCATTCTCTTTCGAAATGCCATCAACACTGTATCACCGAGCGCAGTCTGCGCATTAGCCTTCTTTCTAATCCCGGCGAGCCTTTACTTCTCGGCTTTTTGCGCGATCTAAACGCAAGGTGCACGGTGTCACATCGGCTATTGGTGTGGCTCGTAAGTTTTAATTGGAAAAGCCGTGTCGGGAATGTAGGGCTTTCAGACTAATGGCGCTCTATGCATTCGGAGGCTTAAATGCTAATCGTTAGCAGTCGTTCAAGGACTTCTTACCTGCGAGTTTTGCATCTCTTTGATTTTATATTTGTCTGCTTATAATTCCACTGAAAAATAGTGTTTGATGCAATTTTCAGATAAGTTAACCAGCTATTTATGCGATGAATGAACTGCGAGATACGCTACAAGTAAATTTTTGCGATCAATGATTACAAATATATCAGATTTTTAAAATTTAAAATGACAGGTCTAATATGGCTGACCAAAAATGTAAAGAATGTAAATGTCGAGAAAAAATGCATTCGATTGTTGTAATATCTGCAGGTCTATAAAGGTCTTTCGCTAGGCATGAGGAAATATTCTTAACATTTCTCTTTTCCCATCAACGAGGAGGTCAACGATTAGGGGATCAATTTTTATTCTTTTTTTTGTTGTTTATTATTTTATTAAATTTTTTGTATTTTTTTTAATTTAATAATTGTCTTTCTATTTCGTATTTATTTTATTTTTTATTTTTATTGTAATCTTCTTACGATTTTTAATGGAACTAGCTAAAATCAATTACAATATTACACATCTTAGAAATCTGTTTCATTATAAAAGTCTAAAATATTTTTTCTATCACAAAATTTCATGAATCTTTAAGGTAGCTCTATAGGTACTCTCTAGTCAGTTGAGATATTAAAAAAAATTTCTTTTTAAACACTTTATTCTCGCACGAAAAGTATTTAAAAAATATTTTTCAAATTTTTTGTATGTTTTGATGTCTTATGTTGTTTAATTTTGTTCAAATAAAGCATTATTAACAATAAATTTTGATAGTACATTTGACAATTCGGTTATTAGGTTAATAATTACGACGTACCTTGCGATATTGTCAAACTGTATGACGTACCTTGCGATATTCTATTGTTTTCGCAACTATAACTATGAAAGCAAGATTTTGCTTTTGTTAATAATTAATATCTTTTTATTTTACACGCTAAGGTATACTAAATTTTATATTTTTGGAAAGCTGGAAGATTAATCTAGTAAATACTAGATTTTCAATGTCGTCGTGAATCGCTATCTATTAAAAAGTTTTATATTTCCTGTATCTTGGAGGACCGTTTTCATAAGAGAACGTGTCAAGTACCTCAACTTTAAATGTTATTATTTTTAATTTTTGCACGGTAACTCACCTCAAATTTTGTTCAGTATATTCTGGAAGTTCTAATGAGTATTTTTAACTAATTTTTAACATGGTCTTGGATAAATGAAAAAACATAGGACAAGTATTAACCTTAAAGGTTATGACAATTAAAAAGACGTACGCCAGAGCCACAAGAAAATATATTCTTTGTATATCTATATATACAAGGAACAACGGGGAACTGCTTGTGTATATAGATATGCAAACAATGTATTTTCTCGTGGCTGTCGCATATCTGTTATAGCCTTAAGAGTGCTCAGAGTCAGGCGATTGGTACGCCGCCAAACGTTCAAAGCGTATTTTTCTAATTTATATTAAAAAACGATAATTAGAAACTAATTATAAAGCTTTCCCCACTGTAGGCAATATCCAAGTATATTTAAAAAAATTTTTCAGAAAGAAAGAATTGAAATGACATTTAAAATTGTTTCCTCCAGATTATTTTTTCATTTTCACTCGATCCTTTCTTCGTGAAACTGTTTTTGAAATATACTTTGATGTTATCTACGAGTGGGAAAGCTTTATTTACTGGATTTAGAGTTGTCAATTAACTTTACATTAATAAATACATTTTTCATAGTTGAAGAAAAGGCGTCACAGTCAGTTCGGACTTGGGCAATTTTGAAAGAGCTCTTAAGAGTACTATAATTTATTAAATACAAAATTCTAGTAGGCACACTTCATTTGTCAATAACATGTAGCAAAAAGCTCTTTTCCGATTTTGATACTTGTGAATCAATAGGAAATACTTAAACGAATAAAATGAGCCTAATTGAGTGTAAAATAAAAACAAATTGAAACCTTGGCACTTTTGGAAGCAATATTCAAGAAAACCTCAAAATGTACAATTGTAAAAACCAAGAAAACTTGGATTATTTTTATATAATTCCAGTTTTATACGGTTTATAGTGTTCAGTTAAGTCGCTTGTGTGTATTTAATATGCAAAAGTTAATAAAAACATTTAAATATAGTTATGACTAATGATTTACATCTCGACTGACTTTTGATTCAGACTGCATAGACCATACAACCTTAAATAGAAAATAAAAATCAATGTCAATATTAGCCCATCATTACTTTTAAAAGTCTTTGTATTATTTTTATCCTTATTCCAGATCTCTTTACTTTTAATTAATAAACGTTAAAAACTTGATTCTTTTAATTTTACTAGCTTATTTAATTTTTTTAAGAGGAAAAAAAATCAATTTTCAGTTTTAAAAATTCAAACCTCTCAATCTCAAACAATTCATACAGCAAATCTTGGCGCCTATTCCATATAAACCAATCAAAGTCAATCCTTCAGGTGCTTCAATACGGCGACTCATCACTTTTTTAAGAAGGAATACTTTTCAATTTGTTTTATGTATATTCTAATAGCATAATTTGCATTTGCATTCCAAACGATATTCCACAAAACTACAGCGTTGACAGTTGAGGCTTGGATAATTCGTGCAAAGATCACCCAAGTCCATTTTTTATAACTTACGGTGAACAAAACTCTGTTTCACCTGTCAATGATAAAGGTCAAATTCACTCATAAATTTATTATAAACACGTATAGCGTGAGAAAAATTGACTGGAGTTATTTTGCATTAATTATTATATTTAAACATACTTCACACGTGTGTATTCAGTTGTACATCAGTACAAAAGTGTGAAGTAGGAAAATGGCGCCGATACTTCATTATTTCAAAAAAAGCCGTGATTCTTGCATATTTCTCACCGTATTTGAAGTTCTTTCTGTAGAAAAAAATTTTTCTGGAGTAATTTGAGGTTATATAATTACATTCTTGTTAAATATACAGCAAAATTCAAAATGACGGATCCAAAATGGCGGAATTTTAGACGAATTTTGCATTTTTTACTTTTTCGAGATTATGAGCCAAATGTAGGCGTTATTGTATACTCGTTATTGTTTTCAAGCATGATTTATATGCACGCGTGTGAATTATGTTTAAATATAATTATTAGTGCAAAATTACGTTTAAAAATGACTCATAATCTCGATAATGGAACAAAATTCAAAATTTGTGGAGAAGTTCCATATCTTAAATCCATTTTAAATTTCAGTGAATGTCATTATGCCACCAGATCTCGACCATTGCAGCCGTCGATCAACGATATCTTGAAGAAAAGGAAGAAAAACTGAATAAACATTGTATGTTTTCCAACTTTTTTTGCCATTTCGCCGCCATTTTTAAAATATGGCTACTCGTAATGCAAAATGGATAGCGTACAGCATGTTCGCAAAGAGCAGGATCGAAAACTATAGGATACAAATTTTCAGGCATATTAATAAACTTTTTGTATGAAAAGAATGTTAGATAAAAATGTAATCAAATTTAGCCCAGCTGAAAAATATCACGTGAAATCTCACATGACATCTCACGTTAGTTTAAGATGCAATTCCTTACGTGAGATCTCACTTGATATTTCACGTGAGGAATTGTATCTTAAACTCGCGTGATATTTTTCAGCTGGGAGGGTATTTCAGGCTGAAACGGGTTAAGTTAGATTTAAGTTAATGGCCGACCCTGCGCACAGGTAATTCAATTACCTCTGCAGGAGTAAAATAATTGTGTTATAAATTTTGCATTGAGACTGAATTAAATTAAATAAATTGCTTAAAATATTGCGATCTTATATTTGTAACCCGAAACAACTAAAACCTATAAAAGTAGTATTTAATTATGTACAGAATGAAGCTATTCCTTGTCCCGCGAAAAATCTGAATAAAATCGAAATAAAATATCAGAATATTAGAAAAAAAAAATAAATATTTTTCTGCCAGTTTGAATTTTTGCAACCCGCCATATTGATCTATATGGAATGAGTCTTGTCGAAAAAAATGTAGAAAATCGTGTATAAATTGAAAAAATGACAATTAGCAATAAATAAAATGAATAGATTGAAAAATTAGAAAAATTACGTATAAAAGCGTATCAAAGCATGTTAGAGTCACCATTTTAAATTTTGATATCCACCGAACGACAAATTTTAACAAAAACGATTATGCCACAGGGTCTAAATCCCTAAAGTGATCAGATAACCGGAACATTTTCATAACTTAGGTCAATGGGAATGTTTTTTTCAAATCATTCATCATTAAAACATGTTGAGCAATACCAATAATCTAATGTTAGTTGCTTCATTGAGATTTTCTATAACAATTATCAGTTGGAAAAAAAGGACAAAATTTCGGGTATTTTGAACAGAAACGGGTTAAGAGGATGTTATAGAGATCAGTTAAAATAAATGCAACTTTACAAAATGATCTATATATATTTTTAACATTCACTTAATGGAATGCCATTGGCGATGAGAGGAATCTGAGTGATTCCACAAAGAAACGTTTATAAATTCGTCAGTTGTAAAGGTATTTCAACAAATATTGGTACGCAAATGTTTTGAGGGTCGTTCATTACGAATCCATTTTCCAAATTAATATTTAACATTTCAAAATTTCAAATCAAAATGGCTTAGTCCCACCATTTTTTTAGCAGTATTTTTGAATGAGTACGCTATTCTGGCGTGTTACAACTTAGACAATGAATTCGCAATCAGCGTACTCAAAAATTCATGTACAATAGTTTAGTTAATCTTACTTTCAAAATAAAATTAATGAAGGCTCTTTTTTGGAGTGACTCGATTACCCCTCTTAGTTAAGCGAGGGATAGCGTCAAATGGTTATTATCAACTCGCGTCGTATTTTTCATTTTTAAGCTTAAATTTTTACTTTATATTAATCATTAATCATTATATTGCCTTATGATTTCTAGTAAGTGCCTAAAACTGTTTTAAGCAAAATAACTGCACGTGATATGTTATGGCCGACATCTTCTAAAAACTAATAAAAAGGTCATGTAAAAAATAATCGATCTCTGAAATAAATCAAGAGGTTAGAAAAAAATCTCTTCTTATTAAACTTTCAAATATTTCAAAATTTTAAATGCTCAATAAATGTTGCTTGTTCTACCAAGATCAGATCAGTTCGGTTTATTAATCCAGTGAATTAAAATACATAACAGTCGGGTAGCACGTAATTTGAGTCCGTAGTCTTCTATCCAGACTGGCTTACAAGGTTGACCCAATCAGTCATCGGACGTGTTAATGCATTGATAGAATTATCGATTGGATCAGTAATCGTTGATGGCAGCCTTTTTCCACCCATGACTTGTGTCCCAATTTCCGAGTGCTCATCGTTCTCACGAGAAGAGGCGAGGTAAAGGTCTTCTGAACCAGGCTATTGTTGTGCAGGCGTTGAAGCGTGAAAGCTTTCGGAATTGTATGTTGAGACGCGGAAATTGAATTATAGATGCTGCTATGAAATTTAACGACTCTAATTTATATTTAATGGAAACTATCTCAAGTGGAAATCTTGCGCTCACAAGTCGATGCACTAAGAGTCATCTTTGGCTAGACGGATAACCTTACATTATACGTCTAATTGTATATTTACTATTATTTCAATGATTTATATTAAAAGTCGAAAACACTTCTCTTTTTCAAGACAAAGCTAACGGATTTACCTGAAAGCCCTACTCCAAAAAAAAAATTAATTCTTCATTATGAAATCGTCACTTGTTTCTTGAGTTTTATTTAAATTTTCAAATTTGTAAAATTGCAGGATGTCATTCTTTAATGAAAAAAGAAGACACGTGTCTCAACGTTTATTTAAATGGGTTTTAATCACAGCGTTATGAAATTTTTTTGAAAATTCTAGGAAAATTGGTGTTTATAAAAATTAAAATATCTCCGTAGCTAAAAATTTTTGTCTATAAAACAAATAACAAAAAGAAAGTACGCAGCATGAGCTTTAATTTGAGAGTAATTAGATTGAAAAATATTTATTCGTTCCAAAGTTATGCTATTTTAAATAATTTTTTAGTATTACTTTAACTGTGTATAACTTTAGAATGAATGAATATTTTTTAATCTAATTACTCTCAAATTAAAGCTCTTGCTACATATTTTCTTTAAAAAAATTTTTTTTACCAGTTATTGGTCGAGGAAGTAAAATGCCTTTTTCTGTACATGTTAAATACTTCTTTTTCTCCATGGGGAGTAAAATGCTTCTTTTTCTCCCCATGGAGAATAAGAGACATTTTACTCTCTCCTAATGGCTGATAAAAACTGAGTTCAACACCCTTCGTGTTAAAAAGTAGTATATGCAACACGATAGTGAAGGTATTTTTGCCCTCGTCTTGACGCCCGAGCGAAGCGTCAAACCCGTCTCGGACAAAAAACACCTATTTTACTCCCTTGTGGCATAATACACTAGTTCGATAGACTTTTTACGAAAATTTTTAGTTATGGAGATATTTTAATTTTTATAAACGCCCATTTCCCCTAGAATTTAAACAAAAAAATCGTAACTTTGTTCCTAAGGTGCATTTGAGTAACTACTGAGATACGTATCTTTTTTTGGCTAAGGAATAACATACTGCCATTTTACCAATATCCATGACCCGGTGAGTTGATACTCCTCTTGTAAATTTTTAAACGTTTTTACCTTGAAATGGTGTTAATTAAGTCTTCAGTATTCTAATTATAAGACAAATCATTCGACAATTCTTGATGTGCTAAAAATTGAGATATTTGAACCGGGTTGCCATATCATTTTGATATGGACCGTCATTGAATGCAACAGCTCATGACGCTTGCTTCAATCATAAAATAAGCAAAATGCCATTTTAATTGTCAAAACAAAGTCAAAGATAAATAATGACTTTTAAGTACTGGAAGCATATTCGTGCACCCATATCGTTTTGTCATTATTTAGTAGTATGATTTTGTCTGTAAAATATTAAGTTAAAAATTCACCTTAAGTATTTTAAATTATACGAGTCGGAAGCACTCATCTAATTGTACTACTTGAATCAATTTACTTACTATGTGGGATAGCTATCAAAATATTATTTGTTAATAACTAGTTTAAAATTTAAGTTAGCGTGCCAGATAGTATAGGAGATTGACTCTCGTTTAAAGTTTCTATTAATAATAAATTAGTTAAAACTGAAAATCCTAAACTCACGTTTGCGTAGATAAAGAAACAGCGGTATGCTCTCACATTGCACAAACAGATCTCCGTGGTCGGATTCGGAGACATTGAACTTTCCACCCACATAACTCGGCCGATTATTAACATATTTACTTATGTTGCAGATGGTGGTGGCAGTGTCATTGGAACTGTTGGCAGTACCAATGACTGCCCTGCGGGGTCCTTTAAGTGCGCTGAAGGAAAGTGTATCCCCGGCAGCGCGGTGTGCAATTATCAGCGGGACTGCGAGAACGCCGAGGATGAATTCCAATCATGCCGTAAGTATTTACACTTGTCATTCTTTCCCTACAAAATTCTTATTTATACATTATATATTATCATTTTTACGAAAATTCTAGTTACGTTTTTCTGCATAAAAAAACGAAGATTTGCAACTGATTTAATCAAATTAGGAGATATTATAATATAATACATTTTCTAGTATCTTAGTATCATTTTCTCTAATATCATTCATGTATCTGTTAAATCAACACTGAATTAATTCAAATTTCTTTTTTTCAAGTCCAAAACAAAGGGTACCCCGTTGTTACACTGAGAAAAATGTCATAGAAAAATTTAATATATATATAAGAAAAATTACTATATTGTATAGTAATACGGGGACATATTCAAGTTATAAAACATTTTATTATACTAATAGAAAAAATTAATATATTTGAAATAATTTTTCTAAC
>JAWWML010031212.1:0-12368 GCA_035047165.1 Ormyrus rosae
AGAATTCCCTTACAATTCTAGATAGATTCTATCTAGCGGATCTATCTGGAATCTAGAATTCTGGCTAGAATTTATCGAAAACTTGCTACCAGGGTCGGTCTGATCAAAGTATTGTATAAAAGTTAACCATTTCATCGTTTAAAATCCAATATAATGTATTAGAGGGACAAGTGTTAGAAAGAGGAGCAGACACGCGTACAGCGTACAGGGCAATACGTATCGTGGTAAATGCTGTTAATTGTTCGAGTTGATTGCCATTTAATCTCCCTACACTGTTTCACTGACCGTACTGTACAGATCTACAGACATTTCCAAGTGCGTACTAACCAAAAGCTAAGGAAAATGTTTTCGATTATATTCAGGAAATAAACCAATATTTTTCGGATTTATTTTAAAGAGTACGGTGACAGAGTAACACTGGTAGAGACGTACCGATAATCTGTAGAAAACGTTATTACTTATAACATCACCTTTACTTGATAACGTTCCTTTTACGTTTGACTTTTATTTGCTTACTAATCACGAGCTGATTCGACGGATGCCGATTGAAAATCCGGACTCAGAACCTTTGAATTCACTAATTTGAAATACTCGGCTTTAGATTGAGCCCATATACGGTTTATAATTTAAATTTTGATTCAAAGTATTATAAGTATAAACAAATCGTTACAAGATTATCGTGAAAAAGCGAAAAAATTAGAATTGAACTTTGGTTGCGGTTTAATTCATGTAAATCATTGTAATTACAATTGCAATATTCTTGAATTTTCATCGATATTGAAATTACTACTGAAATTATTAATAATCTTGCAAGTAGTTGGGAATTTCTTAATAAATATTTCAACAAGTTTTGTATTGAAGAAGACGAAAAAAGAAGAGGATTTAGCTTTGTACGAAATGAGTTTGATGACTGTGATGAAGTCATCGAATTAAAAGAACGTTTCGTTACCACCAGTAATGGTAACATGTGCTCATTACTTCGTCAAACATTAAGAAAAAGATTGCAGCCAAACCTTTCAAAGTTCACAAAATTTTTTTTGTGACATTGCAATTCAAAGTGACAAAATGTAATCTTGTACTTTAGTAACTTTTAATTTTGCGCAAATAAATGCGATTTAAATACTGCTACTAGATACAATTACATCTTAATTTTATCAAAATTATGGCTAAAGTAGTTCATTCAATTTATTAATTTATTAATACAAATTTATTTATACAAAATTTATTAATACAAAAATAATTCTATAACACAATATTAAGAGGTACCTTTGTAAATCGGCTACCTATCACATCGCTGTTTAAAGGAATCCGACTCTAGTCAATAATCTACTTATACTTAACTCCGTAAGCATTACATTAATGCCATCTCAATTCGAGTTCTACTTCATGATCACTTATATCTTTTTACCCTCTCTTTTATCGTCTTTATTCTACTTCCTTGATATGATTCTGAACATACAGCGTCGTTGTATTAATCTACTCTTTATCTTGAAGTAAGAAAGATACTTTTTGAGAAAGTATAAAATAAAAAATAAAGTTTATTTTCACAAATCACAAGATTATGCATTAACTGACTTTCTACACTTTTTGCAGGCTTAAGTTTTTTAAGCCACCTTTATAAACCATTTAGTTTATAACTTTAAAACAACTTTAGTTTTTACCGAGTTTGACTTTATGAGCGCAAAAAGTAGTCAAATTTTACAAAGGAAATGCGCGAACTACTTAATGAGTTTTTATAAAGTAGGCGAAAACATTTTTAATAGAGTAATAATTCACATTTTAAAAATTCAAGTTAACATCCAGCGAATTATCGTTAAAATTCACTAAAATTCCCCAGAATGTCAAGGTAAACGGCGAAAAGTTAAGAGAGCAGCAGACAATGCCAGAGAAACAAAGGCGCAAGCTAAGGGCGTAACATCCCCTCAGAAGCTTAAAATACCGACTCATGATCGTAATGACAACGAGCGGCAATGTTTAGCTAATACTTGTCCAGGAACATGGCCTGCTTGCACGGCGGCTCGAGAGCGGGCAACTTTGTAGACACGCGGCCGTAAGCGCTCATGCGAGCGTAAACGAGAGAAGAGGGACACAGCCCGTCGGCGACTAAATATTCCTATGAGTTATAACATGCAAATAGAAGCGGAAGAAGGCGGCATCGAAAATAGGTGCAAGTAGCCTACTGCCGGCGACAGTGCATAACAAAATTCCTGATAAACCGCGCTCCGCCTCGCCTAACTTTCCGCGTCTCTTTCGACGCCAGCGCCAGGGGAGCTCGAAACCTTACGGCGGACATATAGTTTCGGAAAATTTGTCGCGGTCGCGCCAACTATTCCCCGGCAAAACTATCAACCTCCCCGCAGCACCTCTATCACCACTGACGCCTCAACTTCTCGCTTCGCGCGCGGCTCTCCTAACTATCTTAAACTACCGCAAATCTGCTCGCTGCACGCTCGCTCGTCCGTAACCGGTGCCGGCATTTCTCCGTCTCTCTCTATCCGCCGCGGGGATATGGATGGAGAATTATACGTGGCTGCAGGCGCAAAAGCTGCGTCGCGATCGAACGCTGCTACCTCTGACTCCTCGCGCGCCAATCTTACTTGCCACTTTGCAGCCCGATGCAAACGCCCTCTTCTAATCAGACTATTGGACACGAACGATTGTTGTACCCCCCACCCGACCGCGCCGAGTTTCGAAATAAATCAGGCCCGTGTCTGCGCGCGACGATCTGCCCGAGCGAGGAACAAGTACAAGCGCCCGGGAACTTGCCTCCTCCAAGGGGACAAGTCTCTTCTGTTGGGAGACCGGCGAGACACGCGTGTACAACTGGGCAAAACTTCTGTTCCGAGTTCCGCGCTCTGCCGGGATTTCTATTACCGATACACTGGATCGAGTCTAAGAATTCTCTCTTTCTGCTAACTTGGTTATAAGCATTCTTGCTCGCGGCATTCTTCTCGCCGAGTAATTAATAAGATATATTTTTAGTTTTTTTTTTAACTTTGGGTACAAGTTTAATGATTATAATTATTATATTGGCCTTCTTATGAGATTATACTCTAATTTTAACTTTTCATTGAATGTTAAGTAACCTAATTCATTCTTTGAACAATATTCAATTTTGACAGTATGATTGGCAGAATTGAATAATATTATATCTAAAAGCGATGCCCTTAGCTGCCAATTAAAGCTCCAAACCCGTAATAAGCCTTTAATAATGCAAAGTTTTCATGCCTTCAATGTTCCCACATAGATTCTCCATAAATAAATCGATAACGAACGCATCTCTCCCTCTCTCTTTGGCGTCGGAATACTTGCTCAAGCAGGCTATAAATAAGGCGGTAAAAGAAAAGGCCTCCGAGATTTCCCGGAACGAGTGCGGCAAACGGCGAAAAGAGGGAGGCGGCGGCGGAACATTGTCCGGGCAGCCCTCAAACGCAAAAAGACAATGGCTCCGCGCGAATGATCTCCGACGGCGCGAGTGATATCGACTGAGCGTCTTTAGCCCCTCGAGGACGTCAGAGCGAGTCTCACCTTCTGCTCCGCGGGCGGTGCCTTCACGCCGGAGGGGGGAACTCATTGTGCCACCGCCGCCACCCGCATTGTCCTGCCAATCCAGCGGGCGCGCGGAGCACAAGACAGCCCGAGCGCACAGTTACGAAGAGGTAAACGACTCCATCAGAGGCACGGCGAGGACGCGACGACGCCGAGGCGCGACGGCGACGACGCGGTGTCTTCGGCTTTGTTTATAGCGCCGTGAATTTTCGCTTTGAATGTTCGAGGCGACGCGGCGCATTGTTTCCGAGATTGTTTATTTGGTTAGCTCGCGTGGAAGGCGGTGAGTTAGCCTCGTTCAAGAAGATAATTAGGTATTCGTAATTAGGTTTTACGATCTTGTACGCTTTTTGGTACGAGTTTTGCTGAAAATAATCGTGTTACGATAAACTTTTCATTTTTAATTATATATGTTCAAGAAATTGTTTAGAGAATGTAATTAGAGAAAAATTCCGAATAATTTTATTTGAACGTAACCCACGACCTACATTTTTTAAATTAAAGTTTGAAAAATTTGTGAATTGTATGAATAAATTGTTTAAAATTTTTGTCTTTACTATTTATGAAGATAAAGACTAATAAAAAATAAAACTTTTGCGATTTGAAAAACGTAATAAAAATATATTTAAAAAAAAGGCTGGGATTAAATCAAAATCAAATAATTTACAAAGACTAAAACTTTTATTATAATGAAGGTGTGACGTGACCAAAGGTGCAGTCAAAGGTCAACAAGCGACAAGCTGCGCTGTTAAATGAACGACGTAAGCTATTAAACCTTTTGGCTTAGTAAAAGAAAATTTGTATTAATTCCCTCTTGCGGCAATAGATTTTTCTTTACTCCCATTTCGAAAATGCTGAAATTTTCCACCTGAAACAGTACACACCTGAGATACAGCTTTTGAGAATCTATTTGATTTTCCTGTGACGGCATGGATATTCTCAAGCATGTATTTGCAGTTGCTTACGAAAAGGTTTGATAGCGATGCTTTGAAGAATTGCAAATTATACATTTTCTAAGTAAAATCTTTAATTATTTATTTAAATTGAATCTCGAATATGGAATATTAAATCTGAAGACACCTTTACAATTAAATAATATTGCTTAAAACTAAAAATGCATTTTTAACAATTAAAATTAATTTCATTTTAATAATCTTAAAGCTAAACTTTTCAATAATACAATAATAAATCATTTCATTCACAACTAAACTTATTGTATATTGTTGACAGGAGTCACTTATTTGAATTCTTATCGCTATAGTTTAGACTTCTCTTAGGCCTCTTGTGTACGGTAATGTGAGCTGCAGCTACAAAAATTCAGTCATCGATTTATTTCGTCGTGACAATGAACAAAACTTCTTACAAACTAACGCTTACACTCATTATGACTAATATTATTTTTTAATTCTGCCCTTTACGAAAAATATATAAAATATATCAAATTCATTACTTTTTTCGCTACACTTATTTAATATTTGAAAGAAATTTTTCAATTTACTAATAATGAAAATGGAAATAATTAAAAGATTATTAAAATTTTTCAACTCAAAAGTTTTTTTTTGCATCTTGTATAAAAATTGTTAACGTTTTCAAAACCGATCGTTTATTGACTCACTCGCTCTTAGAACAACTGAGACAACTGAAAACTGAAAGCGACCCCAGCTGAAAACGCAAATATCACCTGGGAAGTACTATAGTAGCATCTTTCCGCATCCGCTTAAGTTTAACTATTGGGCCTTAAGGAGTCGAGTTTTTTGGCGGGCCTCGCGGGAAGCCTTCCAGTAAATCCCCGAGTGCACTTGGCTCGTTTTCGATATATCGCCATCGAGCTGACGCGTTCGTTTTACGGCGAATCGCTGCGCTCTTTACGACGTGCAGGTCCTTTCCCCCTCCCTCCCCCCCCCCCGCCCCACGGAGGCGGCCTCTGTTCTTCTGGAAGTTATATAGATTTCCGGTTGTAGGCAGCGGTGCACAGTAGCTCTCCCCGCGGAGACGTGTCGCTTATGTGTGTATACGTCTGCCGGCAGCCGGTGTTTATTGGCAGGCGCGTAAATCACGCCAGTCTGCAGTTCTCTTCTATACAGACACCCCGCGTTATACAGACACGCATGTGAACTCGCGACGACTTAACGACCTCCAGAGTGAGAGGGAGTTTATGCACGGCGACTTCGAACTCGGGTTCAACATGCGCGTCGATGTTTAAGACCCGACTTGACTAAATCTAGCCTGACGTGATTAAAATGCCTACTTGTTTGCTGTCGGGTCTGCTTCTTTCGCAGCTTGCGGCGAGGTTTTAGGTGGCTCGCGGGGAACGGAAGATTCAACGGAGATTCATTTTATGAGGACGCTGCTACTTAACTCACGTATTAATCGAAAATGCAACTGTAAAAATAAAGTATTTATTTATAAGCATTTCCTTTTTGATTAGTATAAATTACTCTTTACGATTCGTGAGCTATAAAACCATCTACTCTCGAAGCAACAAAACTTCCGGTACTTAACTCTCACAAGGTACTTTAATTAATCAGGGAAATGAATTTTTTTATCGCGAATATTATTTCTGAAGTAAACTCAAAGGTTCTCATTAAGTATACCATAAATAATAAAAGAATGTGACATTCAAGTTTTGATTAACTGCAACGCACTAATTCCCTAACTCCATTGACTCTGCAAGTATTTAGATTACAGCTCGCTCCGGGCTGCTTTTCCAAAAGCAGTTAGCTTTCAAACGTATCGCGGCTAATTCAGAACGTCGGAGCCGTCGAATTACAGTCGCGACTGACAGGAGCAGCGATGGCATCGAGAGAGAGAGAGAGAGAGGGGGAACAATTCGGCGTTTGACACCGGCTACGGGGACCGCATAGGTAAAGTCACCAAGTTAGCCCGGATGTGTGCGTTAAATACAATGGCCACGTTTACGCATGACAGTCCGCGGTGGTATTATGCGACGTGTGGGCGAATTAATGCCTCCGAGCAAGAAATAATGTAGGTGGAATCGGACCGCTGGGAGTATATGCGACGTTACGTATTCCATTTTGGAAGGTCTCTCTGCGTCTAATTCTTTTGTTATTTTGCCGCTCAAGTTCCAAGATTATCTGCCAAAGACCGCGCTGATGCGCGCAATCTCGCGAGTTATCGACGTTATTAGAGCCGCAATGCGTTGCTGCCTTCCGTGGAATTTCACTTTTAATTCTTCGATTGTGGCCGGTGATGAATATAAATAAGCACTCGGTATCGTTTTAAATATGAAAATGTAAGGACAGAAAAAGCCGAAACAGATCATTAACGAACAAAGTCCAATTAGAAACACTCGCTTTTTCATAAAGCAGCTGCGGAAAAAGCCACTCCAGAGGCTCCACTTGCATTCTTCGACAAGAAAAAGGAATTCAAAGCTTTCACATGACCAAGTCATTGACCAACACCGCGACACATGCGGGGTTCTCATGCGTCTATTGTCATCTTAAGTTAGATAAAGTAGCCAGCATTTACGGGCGTTATATACCTGCATGTCTGACGATTCAATTTATTTTTACTTTCATACGCTTGGACGAGCTCAATTTTCAACCTGAATATTTAAACCCACAAGCGCTCTTCTCTATTTCATCTAAAATGTTCTTATCGAGCCTGAATATATATTTTCTTCGAAAAACGTAATTATTTACTCGTGTAAAACTTTTTTGTATACGAATCGAGTGAGTTGTGCTTTCAGACATGTAATATCCATTTTACTCTTTCGAGAGCACCAAAAATATGGCTGGCATTTTTCACGACTCCTGGATTTATTATAGATGCGCATGCGAAATAATGCAAATTGACTGCGGGATTGCGAGATGTTCGATCGGAAGAAGTATCACAATTGAGAAACCGACGTTCCATGCAGATGGGTGTTTCGAAGATTGGCAACGCGCAATGTGTCTATTTCATACTTTTGTCATGGCGCAGTTTGAAGTGCAGTTTGATAAGCATCATTTGAAAATAATAGCTGTAGCCCCGCGAATATTATTTATTTTACCTAACATAAACAGTGATCTACTTTAAAACTCAATTTTATGAGTTTTTAACTTTTCCTAGTACCGAAACGTGCCAAAAAGTGGCGCACCATTAAATAGGAGTCAGGCAAAACTATATAACCGTCAAAGCCGGAAATCGATCTTTTTTACGAGTTTCGCGTGAAATTTCGCAGTAGCAATCTGCGCCGTATGCACTGTGCGAAAGCTAACCGTTACTTTTTGTCCTAGCAACAAGTTTCCGAGCCGAAGCTCATTTCCGTTCCGTCGCATCGCATTCCATCTGCAGAGCAAATCTTGCAGTGCGCCGCTGCCTATCCGTAGTATCGCGTAAGATCGAAAATTAAACGTCAATTTTCAAAGCAATCATTGACAATGCAATGAGAGAACCGTAAGATTTTACTTTTAAAGGCGATGTGTGATTTGTTATCAATAGCAGTCGTTAAATCGTTGCGACGATATTAGAGGTTAATAATAATTAAAAAAGTAAATATCGTATTGCACAATAGAAACGTACAAAAGTGCTCGATACTAAAATTCATCAGAAATTACTTTTTAGTAAATTATTTATTTACACCGAAATTTATGCTAATAATTAAGAAACTGAAATGATTTGACTAAAAAAGACAGCTTGCCTCAAGTTGGTAAGTGTGTTCTGCGACAAACAGAGAAACGCGAAAAAAAAATAAGTACGATTTCGATTGAACTATATATCTGACGCCAATATCGGCACAAAATCAATAATTCATCACTTTTACGATCTCACCGCGGCGATGAAATAGAAAAAAAGGCGAAATCTCCGTGTTTTCTCTTTCCGTCTGTCGTTCTTTATTATTATAATAAATAAACAAACCGTGAAGTGAAAGGCCATGGACTTTTAACAAATTACTACTGTGAGAGTTCCAGAATAGTTGAAGTTTACTGATGAACCAATGGTACGTTTTTATTATGAGTCACTTCATTTAACTTAATGAACAAATATTTTTTGCTGATTCATTCGAGAGAATATCGTTACTATTATACCGGCAATTGCCTTTTTGAATGCAAGTCCCTTTTTAAATTATTTTTCAAATTAATATAATATGCTCAAATCGAAAATTAAAATTATCTAAATTATCTTACCATTATAATTTTCTTTCTGTAGACAACTATTTTAAATAAATTTAAGTTCAAGACTGCACTTGTGGTATTTTTATATTCTTATCAGTCTTCATTTGGAGATTTAAAATCACTTCAGCGTTCCGAGTTTGACTGCAAAGGTACTTAACAGAAGTGTGATAAGTTATATGTATGTCGCTTAAATTACAAAGGAAGAGTCCAAATTTACCACTCAGTAAATGAAATAGTCTATGGTATGAATTCAATGACGCTGTACACCAATAGAACAAAGATGATTGTACAAGATATATTTTTCAACCAATTAATTTATAGATTGTTAAGATTAAATAAAATCAATATACGCAAGGTACAAATAACGTCTTCAGTATGATCTTAAACTATTGAGAAATATGTATAATTTAAAAATATTCAAATAGCAGGATTCAGACAAGGAATTGAAAGATTTATTTTTTATTCATTCTTTTTTGTTCAAGCTAAAATAAGAGTTTAATTAATTAGTACAAATTTATTTAAAAAATTAATAAAAGATTTTAATAGATTTAGTTTTGCACATAGCTTTCTTGTTATCTGTTCCTATTATACCTACTTGATTTATTCAATTTTTACAGTTTTATGTACTTCGCATTTTACATGAAACAGATTTTATTGTTAAATCCTGTAAGAGCTTATTTATCAGAAGTGAACTTTATGAGAAGTGTTTTTCTATTTGTTTCGTAAGAAATATGAGTTCATTTTCCACGGGTACTTCCTGCAGCCCTCAGAGTAGTTCAATATCAGACCGTAATTCTTTACATTTTCATCAAATAATTGAATCTCCTTAGCGGTTTAAGGCTAAAAACACATTTCAAAAGTGCCTTTCACCAACAAGTAAGTGAGCAATAATTTTCGAAGAAAGGATAGCCCACGCAAATCTTTGATAGCAATACAAAACGGCTCAAAGAAAACGGTGCCCCATTATCGCGCTCAAAATTGATATTCTCATCTCGCAAGCGAGCAAAATGCCCCCGAAAATATTCAGGCGCCTCTCCCTCTTCCTCTGCTGTGCACTGGCAATATTCTCCCTTCGATATCGTGAAAGGATTTCTCTCGGCAACGATGAGTAGTCCTCTCTACGTCCTCCTCTACTCCTAGACTCTATCGGGTTCCCGAGAATGAAAAATGGTACTCTCACCGCGACCCTTTGTCATCGGTATGCCATAGGGCTTCTTCAAGAGGTTTCCTTTCCGAAATCAAAGTCAAGCGTTAAGCTGTTCGCGCCAAGTTGCTGCATTTTTTTTTTTTTTTTTTTTTTTTTTTTTAATAATTCTCTGTAGTTATCAGTCGTGATATTTTATATGTAGGAAATAAATAATGTAATTAATCGTGAACAGCTATTTAAGCAGCTTGATAATATGGTGCAGTAATTGTATTGATCGACAAATTAATGCTGCATTAATTAATAAATAATTAATAGATATATGGTCTGGGAAGCGTTGGGCACTTATGGGTATCCGCCAAACTGGCTAGTCGAGGCAACAGCAGATAAATTTTGTTGAGGAGGTACTCAGGGGCGTAGACAAGAATTTTCCATCGTCAGCCCAACTGACGAGTCTTGATATATAACCCTTAATGTGAAACTCCTGGCTTTTTCCGGCCTCCTATAATAATATTTATGAACAAAGATTAAATGTTTTTTTTATTTAATTCTTAAAGTAAGTTAATTTTCTTTTATGGTATAAGATTATATTTATTAATGATGAACATCGATAAATATTATTTAATAATTTTGATTAATAGATTTTACATTACAAATTTTTAAAAATAAAGCACATATATGCACGCATATGCTGTACACTTTCTTTAAAATTCTTGTTTGGCAAATTAAGACTTTGTTATTAAGGCCCATTTAACTAAACGCTGAGATGCACGTCTTCTTTTTTTCGCTAAAGAATGACATCCTGCAATTTTATCAAGATTCATGATCCGGTAGGTTGACACTCCCCTTGTTATAGTTAATTCAGTATCGTAGACTACTCAAATCAATAATTATACCGCATCTTTCAATAAAAATTTACTGAGAAATCCATAAATTTCCGGCTAACTAAGAGACTATGCTGCATCACTTATTATTGAATACAATTAATAAATCAATAGCTCTATTCGACGAGTACAATAATTTTAATTAAGGACTGTATTAAAGCGAAAGTTTATATGTACGTTGCTACTAAACTAAACTAAACTAAAAACTCACAGATATTTTCGCGACATTTCGTAAATTGAATGCAATAATTAGAATACTTAGTATCTTGGGTTTCCATTATAATCAGTTGATTCTGCTAATTAGTATTTATTATTGATTGGCAGAGACAGAGAGGGAGAGAGAGAGAGAGAGAGCTGCAATATTATAGTGAATGGAGAGGATAAGAGAACAAGAGGAAGCGAGAGAGAAAGAGATGGTGTGTAATCTACTCTTGTTTTTCAGTTTTACTGTGACAAACTGACGGTAGCTTTATAGTTAAATAAAAGTCTCGAAGGAATAGGCAGCGGTTCATCGTTAGACGAGTACAGGTTTATTTATACAAAATAGTTTAGCAATCGTTTTGATAACCACGTATTAATTTGCTACAAAAATATAGAGAATATTTATAGACGAATCCAGCCTGCGACTGTACAAGTTGCTTAAAGAAATTTTAGGAAATATTGAAGTTCCAGTAGAGAACATCATACTAAAAGGTAAATTAGCTTTTGGAGTATTTCACGTAACTGATGCATCAGACAAATTTAGAAATGGCAACTAATAATATTTATTTATTTATTTCCAAATATAGAATACTATATTTGTAGAAAGTATAGAATATTATGTTAATAAACTTTTTTCAATTACCTGTACTTACTTATTATATTAATACTAATATTATTTTGTTGATATATTATCAATGGTATATATAGTTGTTAATTTTGAAGTAGTTTGTAAATCGCTTTCTTATAGAAAAAGCTTTGTAACGTTAAAAAATTTTTTTTCAGTTTGGAATAAATAAGCATTTATTTAGGCTCAAAGAGCTTAAAAAAATACTTTTTAAAAAATGTCTATGCATAATGTCTACGTTTGTACGTACGATCTATTCTAAATTTTGCAAACAATTTCAGTTGAATTATGTAAAACCCGCTTGAAAATTTCAAGGGCTTTTATTGAGATTGGTTTAGATTTTAGGACTATTTAAGTGTTATTTAAAAAAAAAAATGTTCACTTCTCGGAAATATGATCATTTTGCGTTGCATTTATATTTATATTTATTTTTATTATGCAAGTTATTTTTGCAAGACATTCAACGATTTAAAAACGATATACCGGATTTAGGTTCATTTTTACTACTTCGAAATGAAACCATGGACGTGTTCCAAATTTTACACAAATGATCAATTGAATTATTCAAAGCCCGCTTGAAAATTTCAAGGGTATTTATGGATTGGTTTGGATTTTAGGGCTACTTAAGTAATATTTGAACAAAATGTTTGTTTTCCTTTTCTTGTCTGAATCTTTTTTTTATCTATTACAACAGTGAGCTCTACGAGAAAGCATTCCCTGGTAGAATTTCCAGCATTAAAAATGGCCAGAAAAATAGTTAATAGATAAGTTCCGTGGCTATTTAATAGGTCGTGATGAAACGCTTTTTTTCACATGATTTCGCTATTAAATAGGCTCATAATTTTCTT
>JAWWML010031223.1:0-12363 GCA_035047165.1 Ormyrus rosae
TCCGGTCCATCATTCCGGTTCTAATTCCACGAATGAGCATTATTTTAAAAAGTCTTAACAATTTAGTGGAAAAAAAACATTGACGCTCCTTAATTTAATAGAGGATTTTTGTCACTTTTCTTTAAATTTACATTATTTTTATTTTCATCGCCTTGATTAATTCTTTTTTGTATAATGTCGTCTCTTTAAATTAAATATATGTATGTCATATCGCCTTCTTGAGTAAGAACCATTTTATCCGCGGTACTTCCCTCGAACCACACTAACTCCGATGGAATTCCTCTCGTCTAATTTTTAGTCTTAACTCTTCGTAATCTATTTGTATGTCGTTTTTATGATGCCAATCGTTACCGAGTATAATATTACTTGTTAAGAATGGGATTACTAAGAAAACATGAGACCCCCTATAATTATTAATTTGAAATTCAATGTATATTTGAATCTTAATCGCCGTATTTTTTTTTCCGATTGCAACAACTACAATATTTGTGACGGGTAATTCTAATATTTTAAATTTCTTTTTTATTGTTTTGTAAAATGCTTCAGACACGGATGTTACTTGGCTGCCCGTATCGACCACTGCCCATGCTTCTAAATCATTAAAAATGAGGTGATGGTGGTACTTTGGCTACTTTGTTTTCCATAAATTGGCCCATTTTTTCATTTATTCCTCTTGACAAATCATCTATAAAATCGTATGCTTTTCGACACGTCGATGGATCGCAGTTCAACGTGTCGATCTGAAGTTTAAATCATCTGTGTTTCTAGGAATCGTTATTTCTTGATTTTGATTGTGATTCGTATTATTTAAATCCCGGTTACATGTATTATTAAAATTTCTTGTGTTGCCTATCAGGTGTATATTAAAGGCTCATCTGTTATTGTCTTTCGTATCGTCTTTTATTGTTTTTCGTGTTTTGAATTTGTCTGTTATTGTTTTGTATAAATCTGTTTCTCTCGTATCTTCTGTTATTTATTTTTCGATTATCATAATTTGAATTATTTCTGTACCTTGGATTAAAACCACGACCTCTTTGTACATGCATATGTTGTACTCTTACTGGGTGTGCATATTGTCTCGATGAATTATAGTTTCTTTCTTTTTCGCGCTGTTTTTCTACATTTAATGCGTCTAATTCGCTAAGAAAAAGTCCGAGTTTATTTCCATTTACATAATCAATCGAAGCTAGTGTCTGTTTCACCCAATATGGTAGTTGTTGGACAATAATATAATTTTTTTCTTATTCAGTTAATTTGGGCAAAATGTAATTCGATTCTTTTAACTGCTTATAAAAAAAGTCTGTAAATTCGTATCGTTTTCTTTCGAATATTTTCGGCTTGCCCATTTACTTTTTGCTTTTACTTGTATTGGTACAGAATAAAACTCGGCAATAAATTTTTCTTTAAATTCATTATAATTAACAAAACCGCTTTGATAATCAATCCATAATCGCGCTCTATTTTCTAACGCTATCTCGATTATTGATATTTTATTCTCTTCAGTTACATTTTTGACTTTAAAAAATTTTTCAATATCATAAATGAATTGTAATGCATTCATATCATTCTCGTTCGAAAATTTAGGTAATTTAATATCTAATTTTGCATGATTTAAATTACTTATTACATCGCTAATGTTTATTGTCGTCGGATTTATTTGTGCCGGTATGCTTACGAAATTTCTTACTGGTTGCTGTATATTTTGTGCTGCTCTTAAAGCCTTTAATTCTGCAATACTTGTCCTCAATTGCGTTTCCATTTCTTGATATGCTCTTCTATCGTTATCCAATGCGACTTGATATGGTTGTCTATTAGCCTCGAATTCTTGTGTCTGTCTCTCTAGGTTGATCCATAATTGTTCGAGTTCGCCCTGTTTTCGTAAAAGCTCCGGATTTTGGCCTATTTGAATTTGTTCACTATTTTGCTGTGGTGGTACTTCCGATCCGTTCATTTTGATTTTCTTTTTTCTTAAATTACACTTTGGTTTACAAATAATCCTTTTTGTAGCTCTTCCCGATCTCGTCAAGTAAATAAAACTTTTATCCTCCATACATATTATTCGTGAGTTCTAAAACTGAGTCTTCTGAGTAAATCAAGACAAGTTCGGTTTTACCCGTTGTCGAACGCCAATGTAAAATATTCTTATAGAGAATTGATACTCTTGCGAGGAGGATCGGGAAGGTATTTATAAATGAATACTTTCAGATAAGTTTCACAGACTTTATTAAAGCTTCACTATGTCTAATATGTCTAGGTGACGGGCGAGAATGTCTGCCCGTCGGCCAAGTGCGCTCCGATTTTTTTTTTTCTTTTAAACTCTTTTTTATTTAAACTTATAATCTTATGCTAATATATAAGTTTATATCTTATGCTTATATAAACTTAACATCGTAATGCTAATTTATGTTAGGGGAAATATGCAATATTTTATTAGGCAATATTTTTGATTAAAGAAAAATTATTTAATGGTTAAATAAGCATCTACATTTCTTTTACTTATATTTATATTGCAGAAATGCTTCCTCTATCGTTTTGACAGAATAAAAATACAAATTTTTCCAACTCAGGCATGAAATAGCCCTCATTTCACGATAGAAAGTAGCGTAGAAAATTGAGCATTTCAACCATTTGAGAAAATTGATTGTCGGCTGTTGTCGCTGTATTGTTGGTGATTACCACTATAATATATTACACACATAGGGACGAAAGTCGACCTTCCCTCCCGGCGGAGTGATTGCCCCTCGAGGCGAAGCCGAGGGGGGCAATCTGCCGATGTGGATGATCTACTTTTGTCCCGCGGTATACTATTTTTCTGCCTACCTGCTCGAAAATTCGCTACCAATTCATAACTGCTAGCTGGGAAGTACGAGCTATGTACAAGGCACGTTCTCCCTTTAGGTTAGTTTAGTCTGATGGGTTTGATATTGATATATTGATAACGAGCGAAGGGTTTTTCGGGGCTTGTCAGCATCCGCTAACATTTACGACCCGAGCGAAGCGAGGGTTATTGGTTAGCGGATGCTGAAAAGCCCGGAGCGAAAAAAGCAAAATTAAACTTTTACTATTTAATTTTTATTTAAAAAAAAATGTATTTACACTTTTATATTATAACATGTATTTTATTATAACAAGAATCTTTGGAATTATCAAAACTGATAGTATTATTTGCACAACTAAGCTTTTTTCAACTCTAGATTTAGAATTGCGCGCGTGGTGCGCCTTCACTTTGCTCATAATACATCAATGATTTAATAACGTTTAAAACTATTATTCTTTGATTAATATTTTGGAAAAGTTAACTAACTATTCTTTCAAAATTTAAAGAACATTTTGTTATTAGAATATTTACTGACTGTTTCGTCAATTGAAACTTGAGTTCTAAAAAAGAGACTGGGAGTGTGTATTCGGGGAAGAGAATAATTAGTAAACAATTTAATTCAAAAGATGAATTT
Source organism: Ormyrus rosae (assembly GCA_035047165.1). NCBI lineage: Eukaryota > Metazoa > Arthropoda > Insecta > Hymenoptera > Ormyridae > Ormyrus > Ormyrus rosae. Next base: position 3,453 of record JAWWML010031223.1, read on the forward strand.
AATTAAAGGCATAAAAAACCTCCACTCAGTGAGTGGAGGAAAAGGCCGTTCAAAAATCACAAAATAATTACAATTTATCGAATAATTAGTAATATAGTCTACAAAATTAATTTATAAAAGCAAGTACAAAAGGTCACGTTACAGTTATCTTATAATTATTACTTACAATTATTATCGGAGAGCTCTCCCTTCCGCAAGATTTAAGTGAAGTGTGGACCGATAGTGGAAGGAGACTTCCGCGTTTTCCTCAACTCTACTCTGCGTCGCAACCCCAACGTCTTGGGAACGGGTACAGCCCTTGCTACAGACGGTAACCCATGGGCACGAATGCCGCTCGGGAAGCTCCTCAGAGATCAGCGCAAGAGCTTGATCTCAACAAGGCCCCTGTACCTTGTCCACGTTGCGCCAGGCAGAAACTCCCGGCTCCCGCGGCGTCACACATAAATCCTACTTTGCCAACTAGCTTAGCACGCAATGCAAGCTCGTGTTAACGTCACCATACGGACTCTCCGTCAACCAGCTTAGCACGCAATGCAAGCTCGTGTTAACGTCACCATACGGACTCTCCGTCAACCAGCTTAACACGCAACGCAAGTGCTCATTGGCCCCACACCCTTAAAACATAATACAAGCTCGTGTTGGCGTCACCGTACGGACTCTTCGCCAACCACCCTAGAGATCGCACGCTTGCGAACACAGATCCAACACACACTGCAAAATATCTTAAAATACCGCACACTTAGGCCGAAGTTTAGACACGACCCGGACGAACGATGGAATGGAAGTATCAGCTCGCTGTTCGAGCTCCGGTACAACAACTCCGGGTCGCCAAAGAGAGGGAAAAAGGGCGGTCCCGGTCAGGTCGGAGGCTACTACGGGCCTTATTTGCACTGGTGAGCTGCGTCTCAGCCTGCATTTTCCTTTTCTCGTTTAATGATGGGAAAACCCCATTCCCAAAAAACTGGGAAAGCGAGGGAGTCGCACACACTCACCAGATGCGTACGTGCCTTAACCGTATTGATGATCATAAAACGGCCCGACCGGGGAGCGCCCGTCTTTTATTGCAGTCGATCCCTTTTTTTGCAGTGCGCACGGACTGAGCGTCGATAGATCTTCGATGATTAATTTTACAGTTTTAACGGCTTAAACTAGGTACATAAATATTTTTTCTGAACTATTATTTTACATCTACTCCATGTCTGTGAGTTCCGAACACCAACTTAAAAATCATAATTCACAAAATAATTAAAATAATTGTTTTTAAAAATAATTTTAAAATATTATTTTGCATGTTATAAATGTATTAATTCTATAAATTCGAGACATTTTTTTTGTAACTTCATTAATCTTTAATATTTAAGTATCATATCATATAGAATTTTTAAACTTAATATATGAGGTTAGAAATTTTAAATTAAATCAAAAAAACATTTTAGAGGCATACGTAATATATGAACCAATCATATGCCGTATATCTTGGCCTCAAATATCCAGTCATGACTTTTTAGATGATTAGGCTAGCAGGGTTAGTCTAAACGGGAGGGAAGTTCTTATGTTTTTTCATTTGTTTTTTGCTTTATTTTTTTGGGGAGGGAATATGGACTTTCGGCGGAGATATACGCAGACGAAAGTCGAATTTTTTAGCAGGGTAGGCAGAAAAACATTTAATAACATTTTTCCCCATTACAGAGGGCTTTTAATAATACTCAGATTTACTTTTCCATATTTGGCAGCCTCTAACAAATTCATCCGTGACAAATTGCTATAAAATTTAATTTTCTTAAAATTTTTAATTTTCACAAATACATTTGCCAAAAAATCTTTCGTTTCTTCAAGTTTACGTCATATTTAATGTTTGAATATGCGATATATTAACAATAGCATCACTAATGTTTAAGAAATATCATCAAGATTCATTAATCGAAGGTCGGGAGTGCGCGGCGGACTTCTAGACACATACGGTGGCGGAGGAGCACGCGACTTTGCAGTAGCTCCACAGCCGTATGTCTCGAAAGGTCGGCCGTCCGGTCTCGACGTGCGTTTAATTTATTTTCATACTGATTTGTTTATATTTGCGATATTATATTTACTATCAATAAATATTCCAACGGCTTGTGTGATTTTTGGGTGTACGTTTTCGAATCTTGATGATATTTATTGAACAGTAGTCATGGAATAGATAATATGTCGCATATGCAAGTTTTAATATAGCATGTTCACATTAATAGAACACAGGTGTCTTGGATATTGTTCCTGTAAAAAGGATTAATATTTAACGAAAATTGAATTTTTTTTAAATTTTCAAGGAGGAATTTCAACCGCGATGATAAGCTATGTCGATTACATGATAAGTGTTTTATTCATGCGTAAATCGCAAATATAAGTAAATCAGATCAGTATGAAAATAAGTGAAACGAACATTGAGCCGCACGGACGGGTTTTCGGGGCATACGGCGGCAGAGCAACTGCAAAATAACGCGCGCACTCTTGACCTTCGATTAATTAATCTTCATAATATCTGTGAAAATTTAGTCCTGTAATTATTTATTTATCACGTATGCAGCTGTTATTATAGCACTTTCATGTCAAAAAATAAAAGATTCATTGATAAATGTGCCTGTAAAAGGAATTAAAAATTATAAAAAGTCAAATTTTTCCTGAAATTTTTTGTAAACATCATCCAGCCTTATTTGCAATCAGTTTCGACTACATGAAGCTTTGAATTACACAAAATTCGCAAATATCAATCAGATTTCGTTAAATCATTACAAAAATACAATAATCGAACGTCGAGTCAGTCCGGCCGGCTTTTCGGGAGATACACACTGAAAGACTTCTAGCGCTACTGCTATACCTCAACAAGCGCGACGGTAGCGCCACGCGATACGTGTATCGAGTACCCCGAAAAAGAGCTCCGCTTGCTCATGCAAGCGATTGCTGCCCCGGTTCCGATTGATGAGTGTTGCAGCTACACTTATGATCGGAACGGAGACGTTGCGAGATAGTCTAGGAGCAAGGGGGGTTTTCGTGGCCCTTCAATGTCTGTGAGGGAACCTAGGTTATTTCCATGTATTTTGACCCCCTGAATCCGGTTTTCGAAGGTGCCAAGCCGTAGTCAAATTAAATAGTTATTAACAAATTAATTGTTTAAATGCTTATAACTTTTTACCTATTCAAATTACGGAGTCCCGCGACATATCAAATGATTTCAAATTTATTAAGGAATAAGCTTGTTTTTTCAAATCTGAAAAATATTTATTGGAATCGGAGATTTTTCAATTTAACCACGAAAAATCCATTGTATTTTACTTTTTTATAAATATTGATCGCATGTGAAAGTATCTCAAGTTGATTAAACAAAACTCCCTCGCAGACAATAAAGGGCCACATGTTAAATAAAATAAATTCAACTGAAAATAGAAAAGTTTATTTTTACAATGACAATGTATTTTGCTCAACCTCTTCTATTACATAAAATGTTAAATATCATCTCACAATCTATAAACTTACATCTCTAATTCGCAAAAAGAAAAAAAAACATACTAATTGTAGATGAACAATTGGAGTTTTTTGCAACTGCCTTCTGCAACTATATTACATGCCGAGGTATAATCCAGTAATTATTATTTTTTTTTATTGCAGAAACAGATGCAAAATGTGGGATATCACTTAAATTTAAAACTACATTTTTCTCACTTTCTCCGACAACGTAAACCATGTAGTGGTCATTGAAATAAATCTCGCGATATGTATTGACTGTGAACTGAACTGATATAGTATTATTCATTGATATGATCTTATTAATAGCAATTATCTCTCCGAACTCATTTTCGATTTTCTCTGATTTTAAAATTATAAAACAACCAACTTTGTATTCAATTCCATTAACCGTGACCTTTTCATACAGTAATTTATTTTTGTCGTTATCTCCAAATACTATATCAAATTCACATTCGAGTGTATCAAATATTCTACACATTTGTAGTGCTTGTTTATAAGCGATAGTTTTTGATAAATTTTTTTTCGAACTGGTAGCAACTGCATTTGCCTTAATTTCTCTATGGCGAGATTCATATCTCATAGTCCAAAAATGAATACAAGGTCCAAATAAAAGCAATATACGAGGATAATGAGTGAGGAAATGGAACTTAGGTTTCAATGCTTTGTAAAATGTTAGATACAGTGTATTCAATTTTTGAATATGATCTTGAAGGTCATATATATGTGTTTCAGTGATGCGCGGTGACATTAGGATGTCCACAATTTTTCGAAGCTTTTTGTACATTTTCCAGTGCTCGTCGAGCAGAGGAATCTTATCGCCGATAATTGCACCTAAGTACCGTGTCAGAAAAAGCATTTCTGCAGCAGAGTATTTGAGATTCAACTTTTCTTTGAATCTGTTAACTGTTATTTGTGGCGGATGATTTGTATCATCAGAGTGAACAATAAAACTTTTAATTCTCATATTCAGATACTCTAAAGTAAACAATTTTAAATTGAATATATATTCATACAAAATTGCACGTATGACGTAAATACAGACTCCTTCTAGGAGGTCATGCATTAAGTCTACGCTTGTATTTATAGCGAGATGAAACTTTGGTATTTTATTAAACGTACAAGATTCTTTCAGGCCGGTCGCCTGCGTATCGACTTTTTTCAAATCTGCTTCATAATTTCCAGGAGTTCGTAAAAGAGTTGGTTCTTCCGTGCACAAACGTGAGCATTGAAACGAATCAGCTTTACAAATACGACAGTAACAGTTTGCTTTGAATGATTCTACTAAGCCAAAAATAGAGTTGAGACCCAAATTGTCACCGAAAATTAAAATTGTTTGAAATTTGAATACAGTTGAAATACCGCTAACTATGACATTAATCCCCACGGTCTGTAAAATTGTAAGTTCGTCTACTAATTTTTTGAAAGCATACTCATTCGGGCATTGCTTCATATCTTCGCTTCTTATTATCATAGAAAAAATTATGCTTTCTAAATGTGATGCTATATTATGAGGTAAACAAGCTATTGCGACGTAAACTAACGCAAATTTATTTACGCCACCATGGCTACCAAGCGGGTTCCCTACTTCGATATCATCATAATAGATGAACAGAGGCAAAATATATTCGTTAGCTCTAATACTGCGAATTGTTTTTTTCCAATAGTTTCCTTGCATAACATTAGAAATGATGTCACTACTTTCCGACAATTTCTTAACATTATTTATGATTTTTAAAGCTAAATGTGGAATCTCTAAAAATTTTTGTAGCGAATACAATAAGGGTATTCTATAAGCAAATACTGGAGATTGAATGAAAACTATCTGATTATTACGAATTTCTTCTACAAACATTTTTCGAATTTCAAATGCTTCGGGTGCTTGAAATCCTTTTTTTTCAATAAAATTTTTTTTCAAAAAATCTTTTTTTTTCGGTTGTAAAATTATCAAGGACCGAGCAGTGTAACCTCATACATTCTTGAATTCGACAAATAATTTCGTGTTTACTATTGGAATTCTCGACAATTTCAAGAATTGACGATTCGAGCGAGCAACAAAATTTATCTCTTAAAAAAGCAATTATGAAACCAACTACCATGTCTACGAGTTTGCGTGGGAAACTTGGTTCTCCGTACAGCAAAATAATAAACGATAAAACAGCGTTATATAAAGCTAAGTAGTTCATTTTGTATCTAATTTCTATCTATTGAAAGTTATTCGGTTAACGAATTAGGAACTTGAAAATACACCCACGAGTAATACTTATTGTCTTACTGACAAGTCGCTTTCATGGGTGATGGTATCTCGAACTTGACTTTGAAATTTTTAACTTGCCATGGAGGGAACTTCACGTCCAATACTTTTATCTGAAATAAATGAATACGAATTAAAGAAAGTACAACTTCACAAAATATTGAATAGTAAAAAAAAATTACCCGAACCCTGAAGTTCAATATCAATTCTTTCTTTAAAATTAGCTACAGTCGCCGTCGATCTGACGTGAGGAAAGGCGTAAGAAGTATTTGGCAATATTGAATACACATGGTGTAGAATATACAGCCAGATATGAGTACAGGTTTCAGGCCAACTGTGCAATGCTATTGAAGCTTTCAAACAACATTCAATAGCTTTCAGAGGATCCTTGAACGCAATGCTGACATCGTTTATGACGACAAAAGCTTTTGAGATATTATCTAATTTCCCACAAAAGACAACATATGGGGCTAAACTTAGATCATTAGTTTGAAAAAAATTCAAAACTTTTAGGATATGATCTTCAATCATGGATTCATTCTGAAATTGACAATTAAAAATTGTAAATGGTTTTTCTATATGATAAATAATATGAATTGCAAAATATTCTTACCTCTAATATTTGAATGAAATGCTCAATGCATTGCTTTTTGGTAAAAGTGAAAGTACTTTTTTGTTTAGTAGGGATAGTTACTGCTTTAGTCAAATAGTGTCCTAAATAGAATAGTCCTAAAATGTTTTCTGGAACTGAAATAGAAAAGCACCATTAGTTAATAGAAAATAGATCTAAAAATAAATATGTATTACAAAAAAGTACTTGTAGATAAAATGTCTTTTTGTGCAGTTCGAAACTCCCTGATAGTTGTCACGCCTGAAGAGTTTCCAATTTTACACAGTACTGGAGCTATTATTGTCCATCGAGGAACAAATATAGTTTTGAATTTTGTAGCAACATCATCCGTAATTTTACCACTTTCTGCTAAATTTTTTATCAATTCACTACAGTCACTTTCAAGCTGTAAAATATATATTTCAATTTGGTTCAAAAATATTATTAAAATATTATCAATTGATTATGTAGTCCAAACTCTACCAATCAGAATCCAGTGGACTCGTGCAAGCATACAAAAGTGTTCCAATATGATTCGTTATGAATAACAATTTTTTTTCCCTTATTATTTACAAGAATTGCTTGCCTTTGACGATATGAGTCAGTCCAGGTTTTTACAACGAGCTGTATTTCATACTTCGATCGGTCTTTGTCAATTAAAGGATCTAGATTTATATCCTTGTCAGTCTCACCTAAAATAATAAATCAAAGCCATTACTTCACTGTTTAGATGATGAAGCATAACAAAATTTTTCGCAGTAAAACATTATATATTTAAATCCAATAGTATAAATATGAAATTTCTTCAATTACCTGTATCAATGAGAATCTCATATCCTGGTAGCGTTGAATCAGTGACTGTCTCTGTAATACCTGCTCGCACCAACACCTGCCTGTATTTCTTGTAAAAATTAATTAGGCAACCTGAAGGTTCTATCCATTCACGGTGTGCGTTGAAGTGACTACACTTATACCAGGAATCAGCATTAATTGTTGGGAATAATTCTATAAGCAGTTGTCTCATATGACCAAATCTTGATGGGTTGATTCTGTGGAATTTTTTTTTTGTGCCATGAACTCAATTATATAAACCATAAGCACTGTTATCACAAATAGCAAAGCAAAAAACATACATACACCAAAGAAAATTAGCACAACTTTATACATGACAATAATGATAATGAGATGATACTGCGCGAATTTTTCTTATGTGATAAAGCACATGCAAATATTTAAAAGTAAATAATCATTTCTGCATCAGTTAATAATCAACAAATTCATACCATTATACCAATACCATTATCTAAATACAAGCTCAAAATTATGTATACAGAAATTCTTATTTATTTAGATTTGCCTTATAAGAAGCATGAAGCCAGACTTTACGTTTTAATATGTTTATTTGAATTCTAACTCACAAATAAGTAGATGTATTTTCAATTATCAATTTCTGAATTATAAAGTGTTTCAAATTTTTTTCTAATAATATTTTGGCTTTTGTATAAGTTCCTAAAATTATACGACCTTCAATAGTTCTCATCAAATCATAATACAATATGTTTTTTACATATTCAAAATCATCTGCAAAATTAGAAAAATAAACAAAGTTGAAGTACATTTCTCAATATCTAAATGATAAAAAAAAATAAATTGTAAGTTTTGAAAATTAGTTTTTCAATAAAAAAAGTAGATTCAGCATAAAAATGTAACATTCATAAATTATTTAATATCAAAATTGATTTTTCAAAAGTTAGTCAATTAATAGTAAAAAATATAGAAAATCAACCTGGGACATTGTGCATAGATTTTGAAGCTTTTTTCTTCTGTGGGATTTGATAAATACCAGTGAGGTCAGTTACATTTGCCGTAGACACAGATGCGGATGTAACATCAGTTACAGATCCGTCATCCTGATGTATTTCAACTTGAATTTCCGAGCTGTTATTCGTCCACGACATATTCAAGTTGCCACTTGAATTTGACAATTCATCGCGACCATCATTCATCACAACATTTTCAATTTGACTAGAACTGTTTTGTTTTTCTTGATTATACACAGGTATAAATGTTGCCATCAAACTTAAGTTTCCATCGAGAATTTTAAGAATTTGTTCTACATTAAGATGATAGAAGTCTTCTGATGTGATATTAGCTATCAAAACAAGGGAAAATGTTTCAGTTTTAACTTATTTTTTTTGGAAAATTTAATCAAAACATGAATTTGCATGTGTACAAGTTGGTTTATTATCAAGACACATCAGAAACAACTATAAAATGTTTTTTTTTTGTTCAATGCGTTAAAGCATTCAATATTCTGAGCTTGTATTTCAATTTACTTTTACTAAAAACTCATAAAATACAAAATAAGATTGATAGGACATTGACATGTACGAATAAAATCTTCAATCAACCATAGCAAATTACAAAATAAAGAAAATTTCCTTCGAGTACGATTCATAATTGATATAATACTTATAAGAATGATCACAGGAAGCAAAAGATTTTGTTATACGCTCATCCTACTGTTGAATAAATATTCATAATTGTTT
>JAWWML010031233.1:0-12356 GCA_035047165.1 Ormyrus rosae
CTACCAAATTTTTAATTTTTAACTTTTTAATTATTTTAAAGGTTCACAGACTAGGAAATATATTCAAAAATTAAATGTTTTTTTAATTTTATGTTTCAGATGAATATTGAGAGCGCTGCGATGGCAGCCGATTTGAAGGTTGGTTGCGACCTAGTACGCTTCACTCAATATTATCGCCGCGATTTTGTTTCATAAAAAAAAAAAAATTTTTTTGTATACTTTAATAATATATTAAAAACATGTAAAAAATTTTAAATTGATTGGATGTCTCTTTATATCATAAAAAAATTCATAAAAAACCCCTTGTTCTCGTGCTTCCACACAGATTTCCCCCCTTAAATCCTGCGATCAGACTGGATGTCCCGATATAAGCAGCGAATGAGCCACATCTCGTCGAAATTTCATATAGAAAATCGGCCGGAAGAATCTTCCTCCGCTTTTCTGTCGCGTCTTTTTCCATTCGGGACACGTTCGCGGTTCGGACTTTGAATGAGGAAGAAGAATCACGACGCCGAGGCGCCAATAAATCTAACTCGAGCGTTTTGAACGAGACAGAGGAAAATCAGGAGAGCTGTTTGTCTCCTAATTCCATATATATATATATATATATAGTCTGCTCGATTCAATCGCTGGCTAAACAGTCCCCTGGGCGTTAACGGTGACGTTTGAATTGTCTTTTTCTTGTGACTGCTTTTAAGTGGATGCTTGGATTTTTTCGTGTTCTACTTATCTGAGCTTTCAGTGAAGGGCGAAGAGGGACGAATAAATAGAGTTTGAGTTTTGTTTCTTTATTTTTTTCATTATTATATCGTTCCAGGCTCGAATACGAGAATTTCAAGCTTGAGAATTTAATTCTATTTAGCATTCTCCAACGGGAATTTATATCAATGATAATACGTGTGGTAAATGTAAACGACTACCATCATGATTCTAAAATTGTATTTAAAAAAAAGTTTTTTTTTTAAATAGATTGAATAAAAGCGATAAATTACTGCAGTATAGAGCTGCATAGCTTTTTTTATAGTTACAAAAAATATTTTCGATTTTTGCGAGCTCTTAATTAAATATAAACAAAAATACAAGCTGATGCAAAAAGCACACTGTAAACTTCTTTTTTTCCGTTAAAGCCAGATATTACCTCTTTTATTCTTTTATACCTCGTCGATTAACCTTTATTTTCCGAGTAAATAAAAAACGTAAAATCGTATTTTCTCTCCCTTTTGCAAACAGAAAACAGAGCGAATCCGAACCCTTGCCGTTCAACATAACGCAGCTTTATGTATACAAGCAGTAAAAAGCACCCGAAATAAAACGGGATCCATGTATCTTTAGGACACGATAGTGGGGAATAAAAAAAGAAGGAGCAAAATCGGATCTCGAGCTTTAACGACATTGCCCTGTTTATATAAATAATAAATAGAACTTGTTAAAACTTGGAAGTATGATAGTAGATTATTATTAGACTATTCTGAACTTACACACGTTTTTTGAGCACACCTTATAATACTAAAAAAAGAGAAATATGAGAAAAATGATAAGCAATTTAACACGTAGTTATATGGGCAGCGATTAAAATAACCTAATTAAAACTGTTAGAAATAACACACATGGATAATATTTTGATGATAAACAAAAACAAATATTTGATAATTCAATCCTCAAAGTTTGAACTCATAATACTTTTTATTAAGATATTAAGGAAAACAATAACAAAATACAGGTTATGCTGAAACTTTGTATGATAGAAATAATTATTTATTGACGAAAAATAAAAATCTTCAAATCATTCGGATATAATGTAATGAAAATGAAGGTAAACGTATAATCTTTAATGTTTACCTTCCACGCGCGGCGACGTTTAAAGTTTCGACTAAACGTCGATAATCAAGGTAACTGCTCAAAACGAAAAGATCCAGGGCAATGTCCTTAAGCGAGCTGATGAGCGCCCTTATCTGCAGTGCTTGACATTTCCCCCTGTACAGATTTCGATCAAATTTTATTTCCTGTACGACTCCGAGACTTTTTGGAACTTTTAGGGCCTGGGCTCTCCAGCACGTGTCTTAACAAGATCAAAAACCAATTTAGCCGTACTTGCTGAAGAAGCGAAAATAACGAGCTATATTTTGGCTTTTGTGGTGGAATGTAAACTGTGACTACACTTTTTTAAGTTCAAGCAGATACAGTGATAATGATTTAATGCGCGTTAAAAAGTAAATCTAAATCCTTTTTTTTCTGGTTAAATATTTATTAGACTGCTATTTTGACATTTTTATACGCACTAATTTTAAGGTATTTTTTGGTAAAGAAATGTATATTGTGCTTGAATTAGGAGTTTGAATTTTTCGTGCTTATTCATGTAGTTTGCTCCTATAAAATGCGCAGTAAACATTTCACAAGTTTGCGGTCAAACAATTTTTCAGCGTTCAAGGCAACGTATTTTCGATTATTTATATATTTAAAAGGTTTACGACACAAATAAAAACAATAATGGATTGGATAAATCTGTTCAAAGAATTTACGCCGTGCTTTTTGTTGATATTTCAGTCGAATCGTGAAAGTATTAAAAGAATGATCATTTTTGATCTGATACATTTTTAATAGATTTTTTTTATTTTCAGGAATATTTTTTTTCATTAAATACATTATATTTTGTTTTATAATTAAGCTTGTTTATGAAAAGCGGAAATTACAAGCTCAAAACTTATTTTGAGCTTAAAACTTAACAGTAGTATTAGTCACTCGATATCACGAAACTTCACAAAACTGTTTACAGCGAAAAACTAAGAACTTCTAATAGAGAAAATTAAAAAAGACTTTAGATAATTTTGCACGCGGTAATGTGTATGAATTTAGTCTCAAAAAAATTTGTGGACCTAACTTATCCGGAATGCATTACTTGAACTTCGCGTCACGTTTTCTTTAGACCAGTTTTTTTTTTCGAGCAAACGCCGTGAATGGCAATGTCGTGCTTTTTGCCATAGGCGTAAAAGATTTACCGATTATGCTACCGAGTTTTCCGTCGCAGCTGTCGAAGTTTGGTGCTGGCATGTTAGTTTCGAATTACAACTTCAAAAAAACAGATAAATCTTAGTTTGCATTTAACAATGAGCTTTAAAAAGTTTCTTTACGGAGAAAACTCTACTGCGAAAAAAAAGAATTCGTGCAAGATTTATGGGGTTATTACTGTTTTAATTAATGCTGTGCAATCATTAAAACATTATTGTTATGAATCTTGGTTTATATGCTTTAAATTCGTTTAACTTTTTGAAATATTTCTTGAGTTATTTTGTTTGAATTTAATCTTTATTTATAATTGTACACACACAACTAATATAATTATTGAGAAATTTTCACGTTATTTTATATTGTAAATTGTTTTTAATCAAAAATTTGTTTAATATCATTTTTAAACGATTCACTGTATTGAGAATGATGTCTGACTTAAACATGGCATAACTACTTATTTGGAGAACGTAAAGGAGGGAAACTTAAATATTCATGTTTTAAAAAAATTTTTTTTGTAATAATAAAATTGTAATAAATTACTACTCAATTCTTAAACTAAACTTCAGACTACATATTGTTATTGAAGATGCTTTCGAAGATTTGCAATCATACGAAAACGATTACTTGAATTATTTAGAACCCCGCAGTGAAGCATCAATTCTCCGCTTTATTTTAAAAATTCAATTTACTTAAGAGCTGAGCATCATATTGCCGCACAGAAACGCAATATCTCAGCTTCCGGAAAAACTTAAAAATGCCGAGCCGATGCATGAAACAAATACATAGACACAGACGGGGCAAAAGTTCGCCGAAAAAGTAAGTGGAAAATGGGAATATCGTATAATATGCGGAAGAAAGCGATAAGGAAATAGTATAATGCGTGAACTCCACGAACCGCGGAAATCAATGAGAGCATCGCACGATGGTCCGGCATCTGTTGAGAGAAACTTCACTCTCCAGGTGTTTTGAGAGGGACGAAATCATGAGCCTTATAACTTTAGATGATGAGAAAGTTTTTGCTTTTTTTGTTGGGTTTTACCGTAACTTGGTGTAATTTGTTAAAAGGAAAAGTTTATTGAACTTTGTAAAATAAAATTTTTATCCATTTTGCAAGATGTGAAACTATTAGTTTAAGATAAATTCACATTTGAAGACTCATTGTCTTTGGTTTAGTGTTAAAATTTTTATCTTTTGTTTAGCATTATATCTTGTTTAGCGTTAAAACTTGGCCTGGAATTTTGGTGCTTTATCTTGCGTCTTTTTCGTTGCAATTATTCGTGTTAAAAACTTGAATGAAATAAGGATTTTTCTGCAGGTTTCGAATTTTTTATCTTGTGATATTTGTCGAAATCCTGCTTTCACTAATAGGATATTATTTATTGCTGTAAGAACTGTTTGCTTCACTTGCGCCTTATGGTATTACTGGTATTCAGAGCATCGCTGCCAATAGAACAGTGGCACAATTAAAGCGTGCGATGAAATTAGCTTCCCCGCCTCCCGGGAAGTGGGCCTTGTGTGTTCCAAGTCGAGCGAGCTTTTGGCCGAACTTTCCAATCTGCGAAAGTTCCGCGCTAAAATTCCTTGCGTCGTCCCCCCCCCCCCCCCATCTCGGCCCCTGCCGATGCAGCAACGGCAGCAGCGGCGTAAATACTTTAAGTCGGCTGGAATTCGATTTGTTTTGGCTGAGTAAGCGCCGGAATGGACTTTCGCTGTTGCCTTCGTTGAATGAGTGTTTCGCGACGTCCGAGTGGTAAGGAGGAAATAAGCGCGACAAAATAACTTGGCCCGCGACTTCGGGAAGTTTTCGCCGAAGGCTGAACGTCAAGCGCTGACGAACTTTTTAATCATACGAAAATAATTCATCACCGAGTTTACTCTAACGAACGGTTTCAGGCGTTTGGAAAAAGCTGGTCTCGTTAATTATTATTTTTTCACAAAAGAGATGGATTCACAAAAAATTTAATGGCACATACAAAGCATCGCGTTGAATAAAAATATGAATATTAAAATTTTTGTGATTCGTTGAATAATTTTCATTATTTAGAAAGAACTTTTGTTGAGATTTATAGTCAAGTGAAATCTTTGTTTTATGATTTTAGTTTAATTTTCTAATTCAGTGATTTATTATCACAAATACTCATTTTGCATAGTTGGTTGAAAAACTTGGATAGACTGCAGTATTTTTAACTGAAATTTTGACTTTTTTCCATCAGTATTTCAAAATCCGAAATATTTCTGTCATAGTAAAACGTGCTGCAGGGACGAGTAAAATGCGTCATGCTTTGAAGCAGTTACAATATTGCGTCATCAAAGAGATTTTTATGAATTACAAGGTGCTGCTATTAAAAAATTATTTTAAAATGAATTTGAAAAGATTTTGTTTAATATGTACATTTTAATTATAAACTAAAATGCTGTAAATGATCATATTTTATCATTTAATTAATATTTTTTATACATTTTTTTGATCTATGTAAAATATAGTTTCATTCAAAATGATCCAAAACTAAAGACAATTACATTTCAGATATCGACGACATCAAGGATTTGTTGTATTACAGACAGCAAGTTCGCAGACTTTTGGACTTTAGAACATTTGATAGAGTTGAATTTTAAATGAAACCCAAATTTATTCAAAAGAGATTGTCTCAATGGTATTAATTTCTGGTCTGAGATCATTATTATAATACATTTAAAAAATGAATTACAATTTCCTCTCGCATAGTTGCCTTCTGCCTTCTATTTAAATCAGCATATTATATAAAAAAATTAATACAGCGTGTAAAGACCAATTGCCAAAAAAGAATTGCCTCTCCCGCTTAATACAGTTTTGGGAAGAAAAATTCCACGCCGTCGAGGACTATTATTCAACGCGCTGCGGTTGACAAAAGAGAACGGCGCAGTCTTCTCGAAATCCGCGCAGCACAAATGGGAAAAAGCGCGGACAGAAAAACTTATCGCTAGGCATAATGGATCGAGGAACCGACAATGAATCTCTTTCAGCCCGAGTACACGTCATTAAAGCTCAAAGCTCGAGTAAACAGCCAAGTTTAGCATTATCAAAATAAAGGCCTCGGGGAATCCCCGGTGTAAGTGGACTCTCTCTCTCTCTCGGCTCGGCGCAGAAAATTAATTAATGCGCCGCGGTGTGTTCTTCGGGTATATCGTGTGTTTCGTAATTCATGCGCGAATCCATTACTATGCGATTAAGTAATCATCTCGTCGCCCGAGCTGAGTATTAATAATGAAAATTTGCAGCTGATTATGCGACTCGGTGTTTATTCAATTGCGGAACCTTCGCGGACGTGATGCACACATCGGCCGCAGTGCTGCAATTGCCTTGTTTTCATACGTGTCCGGCCGAGGACAATGGATTCGCCGCTGGATTCCGAGATTTTATAATTAGGAATCCAAATGGAGAATCGATGCTGCCTTTCAGGAATATTGGCATAATGTTCAAGCTGCGGCGGCGTCCATTTACATATTTATTCTTTGATTATTTTGGATTGAATGTGGTAGATTCAATATGTTCGGGGTTGAAGAGACTGACAGCGCATCGAATAATATGCTGCTAAAGATATTAGTAGTTTTAACTTTAGAACTAAAAAGCCGAATCGAAAGATTATCTATAAAATTTTCATTATATGAATTAAAATATTCGATAATCTGGATTCATTAAATTATTTTCTGATCGAATATGATGAATATGAACTTATTAAAAATAGACTGCAATTAAATTTTATTGACGTCCACAAGCGTACGCGGAAGAACTCCGCTCGCTTTTTCTCACGGAAATCGACGAGTTTGAGGCGCGAGAGAAGCGCTCCCAGAAGCGCTCGCCGTCTGGACCTGAAGACAGAGCTCGGCTACCGACTCCCGCTGAGGGTGACCCTGAGCTCGCCCACCGGCACAAGGAGTGGCCCGAGCTTCTCCAATATTGCTCAGAGCGCTAGAACGCTCGTGTAAAAGGAAAGTCCCGGTAGCTGCTCGTACTCAGGGCAGCAACCCGCTCTCGCGAGCTATACTTAATAAAAATTAATTTTTCCCGCGGACGCGTAAAGCCTGAGATAGCTTTAGTTTTTCCTATTTCTTTTAAGTTTTAAGTGCTCTACCGTTTCGACTAATTTTTTTCATCGTATATGATATATTTGTTCGAATTTCATTTAATAATTCCTAATAAAAAAACCTTTCACTCCTTACCGAGCTTCCGGCATTATATCGCCCATTTTTCATCATACATTATTAGCTAAGCATTATCTTAGAATTTTCCGATGATCATGATATCAGAATTATACACGGAGGGAAATTGTTTAGAAAAATTACTATACTCGTCAGTAATGCGAGGACAGACTTTCAATTAGGGTAAAAAAATTTTATACTTTATATTAAAATTTACTATACGTTTAGTAATTTTTGCTAAACTTTTAATAAAAATTGTTAAAAATATTACAAAAATTACTATAAAGTATAGTAATTTTCACCCTAATTCAAAGTCTGTCAATTTTTGCATATCCGTCTATTAAATTAAAATGCGTCTCTTAATGACTTCAAAAATTTCAATGACGTCACATTTTTCAACAAAGGTTCGATAATTTATAGGATTTTTAATTAATAAATTAATATACATACAATCTTATTTTTAAAATAAAAGGCACTAGTAATATAATTAAATGTAAATTTAATATACATACCCGCAAATTTAAATTTTGATAATGGGAATGAATACTTGTCAAATGAATTCAAAGCATTTTGTACGCAGAGAAGTATCCAATATAATTTAACTGTTCCTTATACGCCTCAACAAAATTCCATGGCGGAGCGGATGAATAGAACACTGTTAGACAAAGCCCGCACCATGATTCACGGAGCTGAACTCCGTGTCTAATTTTCCATTTCAATTTCTTCAATACCAGTATTGCTGGCAAAATTGAATTTAGAATTCATTTTTAAATCCCTTATTAAAAAATGTTAAGACTTGCTGTACTCAAAATTTAATATGATGACGTTTTATATGCGTTAGTTGAGCTACGCCTAAAAGTAAAAGTTCATCAAGCCATATAAAAGCTTTACATTTGTTTTGTTAAAAACGAATGACGATTTAGCTTTTCACACAGGTATTTTACACATTTTATTTGTCCTTCAGGTTTAATAATAAACATTTTTGGATTTATTATTATCTAAAATTTAAAATTTAGATGTAATTTGTGATTTGTTTTTATTTTTGGAATTTGTTTTCGTTTACAAAATGTAAAAGGAAGAGATTTGATTTATTCGACGGGTCGAGCGTGTAAAAGCTTGGAAAGTTTCTTCAAGCTCGCCGAGCGCCTTTTGTTTTGAAGCGCGAGATCGAGCGCGCGCTTCTCAGTAAGCTCACGAGCATGGAACGTCGCGGGCTCATCGGAAGCTCGCGAGCGGCAAGTAAAAAGGCGCACAGCTTTAAAAAATTGCGATTTTAATTAATCAAGGTAAATGTGAAAGAAATTAAATTACTCGGCGTCTCAACATATATTATTATATTGCAATATAAAAATTTATTGTTTGTAAATTCGCTATGCGACGATGCCTTTTGTAACGAGTTATTTTGAATGACTTATTATATATATAATTGATACTAAAAATTTGTAAAAACAAAGGAAGGTTTGTATTGCAATAGTTTGGATTTTCTGGAAAAAGGCGTAAAAAGGTTGGCAAGCGAGTTTTCAGCGCGTGTCACTTGGCGATTGGCGGCTCTAGTCTCTCAGCTCGGGGTATCTTGATGAGCCCCGAGGTTGCCTAACCCCTGCGAGACTCGGTCTCGAGATCATGTGCGGCTCAGCGTGTAAGGCGAGACCTTGGGTCGAGCCTAGGCCGTTTTTGTGGCTAAAAGCAAGCTCGCGCGGCGCAGCGAGATGCGCGGACGTCATGCGCGCTACAGTGGCGTGGTGGCAGCTACAAGCTTCCGTATTATTCTTATTTGTAAATCAGCAAGCGTATATTAATTAATACAATAAATAACAATAAACAATACCTGCTATTTTCTCTTAAAGTTTATTTCATGAAATTTCGTTGAACTGATGCGGCCAAATGTATGTCCGTGTGTCCAGTAAAAGTAGAATAGTAGATAATGAATGCGTTGTAGGCGTTTGGTCACATGTATTATTCTAAAAGAATTAAAATTAGATTCGCATATTGAGAATGTTACAGGTAAGTCAAATGAATAATTTAAAGAAAATAGTAGTATAGTTTGTTTAAATAATAAATAAACCGTGTTTAACCGGTTTATAACAAATAAAATAACGGTTAAAAATTTAAAAATCTTAACGAAGGAATGAACAAGGATTTGATACCATCAATTGGGGACAGGGCAACGTTTCTGGATTATTGGAGAAATAAGATAAAAGAAAATCAACCAAAAGGCGATGTAAGATTTTACAATTTTCAATTTCAAAACAACTTTCAATTTTTTGCTCCAATGCGCGAGTTTAATTTAGATAAAAATTAATTATTTAAAAACATTAACTTGTTTTCATTTTGCGAGATTTTTTTAAAAAGTACAGCAATATAAAAGCTTTAAAATTTTCTAATGAATAAATAAATTGAAATTTTTGTTGTTGTTATAGTATTATTAATTATATTTCATTAATTTAGAATTTAAATCAAAAGATTTTTGAAGCGGAAGAATGACGTGGTGCTGCTGCGTCTAAGAATACGAATATAACTACTTCCATGATTAATAATGTTTTTGGCAAGAAGTCTCAAAAATCAATTATTGAGGTTTTGAACAATTCTCCAAATGGCCAAAATCTGATAACTATTTTTACCACTGCAGACGAGCAAATAAGAAAAAGTCATCGAAGTAAGCTTTGCGAAGCTATCATTGGTGATCTGCAAAGCCGGTCAATTCAGTAAGTAAAAATAAGATTTGAATCTACACATGATATTTACATAATATTATACTAAGAATGCTTATTTTATGTTATTTTAGATTAACTAATGAACTAGCTGAGGAAATCGCCATCGCGCAATGTTGTATCTGCTTCTCGAGCACTAAAGAAAAAGGTTCTTAAAGAAGCTGAAACTTATAACAGTCCAGATGAGACAGGTAAATTTATAAAAATAATATTTTTTAATGATAATTCAATTATATCTTTATTTTTTAATTTAATTTTCCTAATTATAAATAACTAGTTTCAGAATGCGTAGAAATTGATGATAACATTAAAGGGACTATTGTTTGGCTTAAACAAAATCAAGCTCCGTGGAATGCAGTCCTGGAAAATTGGGTCAAAAGCACGTCTATTCTCATTGAACTTAACCTCAAGCTTTTTTATTGAAAACTATAATTTTTTAACTTTAAATGACTAGTTGGGACGAAAGTCGGGAAATCGGGTTTTCCTGTCGAGGATATACGATCGACATTAAATTAAAAAATCCATTTATAGTTCTTGAGGAGTTAAAAAGGTATTTTCCAAATGCAGTAGGTTTATTCTACATTTTTAATAAAAAAACTTTTGGCTTGCTCACCATTAGAAAAATCATCTGCATTTCAGTTAAGAGTTTCCGAGAAAAGTGTTAGTAATATGTTTAACGAGAAGAGTGAAGATTCAAGTGTATTTATTAAACCAAAAGGCCCTTTGAGGCTGGAAGATATTTGAAATATTAAAGTGAATTTACTTTCTTTAATTCCAAAAGAACAATTGGAATTTGGAAAAGAATTAGGTCTTGGGACATTTGGAGTTGTCAAAGAAGGTACATCTGTAATAGAACACCAGTAGCTTATTAAGAGTATATACAGCTTTAATGCATCGACCAAAGCGATTTTGATAGAAATAAGTGCTCTTGGACAACTTACTCATGTAAATATTGTTTCAATTATGGGAGCCAGTAGCAGTTACGTTCAATTTCACATAATAATAGAACTAGTCAGAGGAAATAGTTTACGCAGTATTTTGTTTGATGATGCAATAAAAAAATATATAAATTAACTCTTAACAATAGGCATTCCATTGGCAAGCAGTTATGCACTGGTATTTCTTGGATGTATCTGCATCCTTTAAAAATTCTTCACAGAGACATTAAGCCTGATAATGTCTTAATTCAAAAAACTGATAAAAACTTAGTAGTCGAAATTTGTGATTTGGATCTATCCAAAATTTACAAATAATGTTCGCAATTAATGACTACGCAAGGAAAACACAAATCAAATCTGGTCCAGGAGCCAGATTGCCCAATCTGTGGAGAGCAAATCCACGAAACATGGGAAATCGGTGGCTGCTCCGAGTGCTGCCTCACCTACTTATCCCATCATTTTGAAATAAGCGCCGGTCAGATATTTAATTCAGCTTCCATAAACATATTTAACTCGTCTGTTAATTTCCTGTAAATTTTAAATAAATAATGTTAACAATAAATCGTTTTTTTTTATTTACAAATAAATAAATACGATAACAGTAGTAATAACTTCATTTATTACAATCCTTTTTTCGATATCTAAAGCACTACAGGGATGATCATGTTCCCTATAGTTAATAATACGCTCATTCTCTGTCACAACTCGACCACGACATTTTAATATCTTGTAGTTTTCCCATTTCCAATAGACTCTAGTATCCTCACAACGCTCCTTGTAATATAAAAATCCATTATGATTAAGCATGGACTGCCCTTTATTGCTCATAATATATTCCAATCCCATTATGTTAACAATTTGTAAAAATAAAGCATATAATTTATCAACAAACAAACGCAGAAGCAAATTCGAAAAAACTTGACAAATAAAAAAATCGTAAAAATTCGACCTCTAGTTATATTAAATAGTGATCTAATTCTCTAGAGGAATTCAAAAATTAAGACTTTCGCCACATATCGGCCAAATTCGAAACTAGAGAAAATATGAAAAACAATGAGAAAAGCATGTAAACTATAATTATCAAATCTACTTTTGAAGCATGCACTAATATTAAATAAAATAAAGCCAAAAAATTTTAAAATGTGTATTATATTAAGAAAAAAAAAAAAAAAATTTTTTTTCGACAAAACATCTATTCGACAAAAAAACCATTCGATCAAAAAATTTTCGACCCGTCGAACAAAATTCCTTCGATCAAACGGTTTCGACAAAACCCATTTTGTTTACTACATTAGGGACACCCTTCCAACTTTATTTTGAAAAATGCTGGTAGAACTTGAAGGATTTCATTATTAGTATACGCTTCTACACTTGGGATTTTGTTTACTATATTGGAAAGATATGATTAGGCTTGAGCACTTAACACTCTGCTGTACTTTTATTTTTATTTATTCCACACCCGACGGAAAAACCCACTTTTTGTCCCTGATAAGCGGGGCAAAAGTAGCATATTTTTCCCGAA
>JAWWML010031244.1:0-12354 GCA_035047165.1 Ormyrus rosae
CTTTTTTGCCCGCCGATCAAAAAAGAGTCACTTTAGTCCCGATTAATAGGTACGAAAAACGCGAAAATCGTTCGCGTATTACAAAAAAGTAGTTTTATATGCGCGAAATATGTTTGACATTTTTTCAATGTGAGGGTTGAAATTTTAAAAAATAATCGACTAAACAATCCGACAAAGAAGTACGGCTTAAGATATATACTAATTTCAAACATTGCTCCTGATCAATCAAAAACATGTAAATTTTGAAAAAATTTTCTGATACCTTTAAGGTGGATCGAGCGCGAATCTTTAGTCAATGAAGTGATATGAAAATTAATATAATAAAATACTATTTCCTGTATACTAAAATATATATATATATATATATAACGTGTCATAACCTCTCTTCCATAAGACTTCATGTTAAAATTTCAGTTATCAAGAATTTTTTTCTCGAAAACCGTGAGATAAAAGATTCCGAAAAAAATCATGTTATCTTATTTTTACTAAGGAATAACAAAAAAAATTTAAGTCTTTCTCTATGGTTTCAATTAGCCCCAAAACCTCCTTAACCCATTAATGCCCATGGCCAACCCATGAGACTGAGCACCCCGAAACCAATGTAAAACAGGACATTAGCCCTAATTATGCAAGAATATGGCAAAATTCCGAAATTAGCAATTTTTTAAAACAATTATTGTTTAAAAAAATTATGCAAAATTCACTTTTTCAAAAATCTGACAGCGGAAATGAATTCTACGTCGAAAATTACTAAAGGAATGACTTTTAGTTTTCTAGTTATACAATTTGTTAAATAATAATAGCGTTGTAAGCATTTAGTAAACAATGTGTATGTGTATGAGCGCCGAAACTGGACAAAATTTCTAACCAATGCTAACATGTCATGAAATTACAAATTTTTCACTCATTCTAACTTTTTATATAATGTTCTGTTTTACATTATTTCCGAAGTACTCGCGTTTATAGGTTGGCCATGGACACCGGGATCCATATGCTTGCAGCAGGTTCATTTCATTATTTGTTTATAACACTATTATTACATATCAAATTGGATTATCATGGAACTAATGGTCATTCCTTTAGTAATTTTCGACGTAGAATCCATTTCCGCTGTCACATTTTTGAAAAAGTGAATTTTGCATAATTTGTTTAAACAATAATTGTTTTAAAAAATTGCAATTTTCGGAATTTTGGCACATCCTTGCATAATTAGGGCTAATGTCCTGTTTTACATTGGTTCCGGGTTGCTCGGACTCATGAGTTGGCCATGGGCATTAATGGGTTAAGTTAAAAATCAAAAAGTTTGTTAAATTGATTTTATCAAAGCCTTTTTATACTGCTTCATTTATTTATTTAAATTTTATTTTGAATTTTTTCTATTTTTTTTTTTTTTTTTTTTGCTCGAATTAATATCAAAATTACAATTCAAATAATTTAAAAAGTTTAAAGATTCAATTAATTTGATTTTTATTTTTAATTTCAAATTTTGTATATCTTGGAGAAAAAGTCGTGTAGAAATATTTAAAATGTGTTTTTAAAATCAATAAGTAGTAAACAAAGTATTTTAATTTTAAAGTTTAAGGTATCTTAGTATTTCTGCAATTTTAAGTACACTAAAACCTATATTAAAACCTAAAACCTAAAGATCTAAAGAAAAATAAGTGCATTTTATTAACTTATTTTTCTTCATTTGTGTGCACTCTTATAGTAATTGACTTAAAATAAAAATGTCTACTTCCTTCGATGAAAAAAGTTAAGGGATTTGGGTCCTTACATGCAAAATTCCATTAGGTCTGTCAGATATAATATTGAAAAATAGGCGTGATGTTACGCGAATTTTTAAAGTGCGATATCTTTGCTAATAATCATTAAATTGAAAACAGAAAAAAAATTTCGATTATTTTTCAATATTCTATGAGGCGAAATAAAAATAATTTTTCATGGAAGAACCCAATTAAAAATCATACGTTTTTAATTTTTTTTTTAAACTGAAATAGACAAATTTTGATAGATAAAGAACATATAAGTTTTCAATAAAAATAAAATCTATATCGTAAAGACTTACTTTTGTGGATCAAACATATTGGATAACATGAAACATTGAGTTGCAATAGGAGGTGTAGTTTGTTGTTGAGTCTGCGTTGTTGACATGACCGGTGCCATATTTAACGCATTAGCAGCTGCAGGAGGTATTTCTAAACCCGTTCCTTCTGCTAGTTTAAACATTAATTGCAATCTCCCAGTAGCGCCAAGATCAATACCACTTCGATCAAGTTCATCCGTATCTAATAAAGATGGTCCTTGAATTAAATCGTTACGTTCAGTAACATTACCTACTTTCATTGGTCTACCAGCTAACTCGAATCCATTTAACTGTTCTAAAGCTTTCTTTGCATCATCTGCATTGCGGAACTGAAATAATAAAACATTGTATAAATGCCATGTTAAATCTAAAAATATTTTAGGTTAACAAATATATCTTACCGTTAAAAATCCGTAACCTTTACTTCGACCAGTCTCTGGATCCATTATTAATTGAATATTTTCGATCTTTCCGAAAGGCTCAAATATACCTCTGAGCATGTCTTCAGTAATATTAAAATGTAGTGAACCAACATATAATCTCATTGGTCCAGCTTGACCCTTTGGCATTAAATTCGGCATTGAATTACCCATTCGATTTTTTTCTGCTTGAGTGTGTTGCACAACTATAGGAACTCCCAATAATTTTTGACCCGATAAACCCAGAGCCTACAACATAAAATAAAATAAATGAATGATTGAAATTTTACAGAAACTGCAAATATATTACGATACTAATGCCATAAGTGGCTCTTTACGGCACGGCGTGTATTTCTCTCTCTCTCGTTGCGCCAGGGCACTAAACGCCGTGCAATAAAGGGCTACTTTCAGCACGAGTACCGAATACTATTCTATAACATGTGCGACATAAGTCCGTAAGTCACAACTATCCGTTACTTAAGTCCTGACTTATGTCACGCAGTGCTATAAAAAATTATATTACGTTCAGAACGTTTTAATAGTACATGTAGATATAAATTTAATACTATGTATAAATTTGCCTTGAATACAGATACGGAATTTACAAAGTTATTGAGAATGTTTTGTTAAGGTTATTCTCAATAAAAGTTTTTAATCAATCCTCCCGTACATTTGATAGAATATATATATGGGAAAATTTTAGGACAAGACAATTTGTAATTTGTGATTGTAGAAAAGTTAATGAAAAACTAAGTTCCGCAAATAGTCAGGTTATGCCTCGGATTATGCAATGCTTTTGTTTGAAAATCGGAAACTAATTAATGCAAGATTATTCTAATATTTTCTAATGTATGATAGCACTACGATAACGTTAATTATTTATCAAAAACATAAATAAAAAATTATATTTTAAAATCAAAGTGCGTGGTTACCCATTGAAGAAAAGTTTTTACTTACAAGAGTAACACTCTCTGGATCCTTAAATTCAACGTAAGCAATTCCTTTAAATCGTCTGGTTTTATTGCATGTAATTAATCGAACATCCTGCACTTTACCTACACTTGAGAAGAATTCTTCCAAATCACGAGCACGAATACGTTGACTTAGTTGCATACAGAAAACTGTACGAGCATCTCTTTCCTCCGGTGTCAATTCATCGTTCCGACTGAAAAAGAAAAATTTTATAGAAATGTTATAATATACGATTTACTTTTTCTAATTCTTCATTATCGAGTAATGTTATAATGTTTATACGCTATTACAAATTTTATTTATTATAATCTGCTTTTTTAATTAAAAAAAAACAATTAAATTTATGAAACATTAATTTGTATTTTTACCGTCTACAATCACTGAATACATTTAGGTAAGAAGAATGAGAATGAATGTAGATGGAATTGCATATGTCCCCGTGGAAATTTGAAGTGTATGAAAGTGTATTAAAGTATATTCAACTATATCACAGTGTATCAAAGTGTATTAAAATGTTGCAATTCGAACCAATTTTTTAACAATTTGATACATTTTGAAACACTTTGATACACTTTGAAACATTTTGATACACTTTAATATGTTTAGATACATTTTCATTTTATTAATTTTAATGAAAAAGTATCAAAATATATCAAAGTATATGAAAGTGTATCAAATTATTCAAAAATTGGTTCGAATTGCAACATCTGAATACACTTTCATATATTTTGATATACTTTGATACATTTAAATATGTTTCAAAATTTCCACTAGGGTGCTTACAGAAATGAGAGTTGTAATAATATCGACAATGAAAGATAAATATAGTATTTTGATACTAGTGCGAGAAAGTGATTTTGCGCCCGTGTGGACGTTGCGCCCGAGCAAAATGAGGTATCGAACAGTATTTTTCGACACTCCGGACGCAAAACTCGATTTTGCGCCTGCTTGAATAAAAAGGCGCATACTAAATTAAGCCTTGCACACGTCGTATAAAAAAATATTGTTCAATAAACGGTCACACGCGGATGAAATAACTTTCCCACCCTTGTATTGAAAAATACTATTTTTATACGATGTGTACAAAGCTTGATTTAGTGATTTAGTTCATAATATTTTCAGGTTTGAATAACATAATTAAAAAATGATTTAAAGAAAGTTCATAAGCAAAACAAGCAGGCTATTATTAAATAAATATAAAACGTCTACATTAAAATAATATAAATTATAAAATAGTTTATCAATAAAACTTACATGCCAATAGGACTGACACCTTTGCCAAACGCCTGACGAACTCTGGGAAGAGTAATAGGAGTGAGAGATCTTTTTCTTCGTTTTTCGCGATCTCGATCACGGTCACGGTCGCGTCTCTCACGTTCTCTGTCACCGTCTCTGTCTCTTTCTCTATCTCGCCTTTCTCGAGATCTTGATCTGCGTCTACGATCTCCTCGGTCTCTATCTCTATCGCGATCTCTGTCTCTATCTCTATCTCTTTCTCGATCTTTTTCTCGATCTCGTCGGTCCTTTTCTCTGTGATCTTTTGAACGCGATCGGGAACGTGAGCGATGTTTGCTTTTTCTGAAAAAAAAAAGCTCTTATAAGACAGTATGCATTACAAACTTTTTTAATTGTCATAAAAGTAACAAACTAATTAATAGCCTCTATCATAAAATATAAAGCAATAAATTATATAATAGTTATGTAATAAAAAATTTCAAGTAAAATACAATTAATGCATTCGAATTAAATCAATTCATGAGCTATATCCTTCAACAGCCGCACCTATTACAACCTTAGTCCATAAAATAATATAACAGTAGTAGGACTAGTGGGTAAAAGAAATTGCCAGACTCAAGGCGACGAAACAAAAAAGACACGATTGTTTTATTGAAGTAACATAAGGACACGCGAAAAGGACTTACAACTTTGATCGCCGAATCGAAAAAAACGCGATGGAAGAACTACGCGAAAAGGTGGACAGGGATCTTTGGGATTCAGGATACGAGATAGTCACATGGACACTGCCCAAGGAGGGCCCAACAAACGAAAAACGAGACTATGCGGAACATTCCTGACTTTCTGTACCCTACGCACGTTATAAGGAAAAGACAGGGTTAAAGCAAAAAAACAAGTGGAAATACCCAAATTCACCGCAGACAAATTAAAAACGAGAGTCGAATCGCTAAAAAACAAAAGCATGTGGGTGGCTGTAAAAGAAAAATCGTTTACGACACGGTGGAAGGGTAAAGCACACGAGAAATAACAGCCAACGTAGCGCAGGGCTCTATTGCTCTATTGTTGATCAGGACCTATATATGAAACGTCCTATGCAACAGGTTATTAAGGGCGGAAGTGCCAGACGAATGTTTCTTTGTAGGTTACGCGTAATTACTATGCGCAACGCTAACGTAGCGCAACTCCGGATAGAACTCATCATAATAGCTCTCGGGGTGGGTCGTGGATTTCTAAGCTTAACGGAGATAGTCCTTTTGACCAGAAAGAGAATAGTTACGGCGACAGCGTTTAAAGTAGGCTCGGAGACGGTAGAGTCCAGTCAGACCAGGCTACGACAATGCAGAACACATATTGTTACAATGTTCGAGATGATCCGTAAAGTTACAGAGACTAGAAACCGTGACAGGGGATCTAACGCTGAATAAAAACGAGTCGTGAAACACTATAGCCGCATAAGTGACGGGAATACTCCGACGTAAACGAGAGGACGGGTACCTTGACGCATAATGTAGGAAATAAATGACGAAGGGTAGGGAGCCGTAATAATTAGCTCCCCCGGCTTGAAGTAATGCTAAACTGTTTCTGGACCGGGTTCTGGGAGGTTAAGAAGGTGAAGATTTAGTGGGTAGGACTGGGAGTAACCTTGGAAACCACAACAGGACGTCAGGGAGACTTCCAGGCGAGCTCCACACATGGTTGTGACTCGAATAGCATTTCTATGGTGGGTCAATGCATTCCTCAACTCCTCGGATAAAAAAAATATTACAGATGATCATCCCCTCAATGACATTGATAAGTCTAAAGAGATAGTTAATGCTGATGATATTAATTCTTTATTACGTTAACGTTTGGTATTAAATTCATTTTCAAGAAAAAGAGTACTTTAAAAATATTAAAAATGCTTTTTTGAATGTAGTTTTAATGCAGTTTTGTAAATTACTCATATAAATCAAATAATTAAATCAAATTTTGTGAAGTCTTCATTTGTCCAATTTCATAATTGTATGATATATCATTTAGTGAATAATAATTATGCAACTTACGACAGTAAAAAATAAATATATATTTTAGAACGGATGAGGATTTGGAAAAATGCTATTCAGCTTGGATCTGAATTACCAGCTTCAATTATTATCGTTACAACAATTAGAGCACTTGTAAACAGTAACGCGTAATTTTTTTTATGCATTTCATTTCTATTCTTGATTCCATTACATGGCGCTTAACTTCAAAAACCCACCTATCGATTTCAATTTTCACCCAATCCCAGAACTTTTCTAATCAACGTACATCCGATCCTGAGGGTACCGTATATTTTTATTCAACTTATTTTTAAGACAATCGCGTTAGGATTAAAGTGATTTATGTAACTAAACCAAACATATTACAATTTTTTTTAAAAAATCAAAGGCAATGTATTACTAACTTTCAATTTGTAATAATTAACTCAAATTGTAAATAATATTAATTTTATTTAATTATACATACCCTGTCGATTTGCGAGTGGATCCATTTTCTTTTACAGCTTTTTCCTTAGTACCATCTTGATCCTAAACAAATGTTATAAAATGTTTTATATATTTTGCACCATTTACTCATTTTGCGTTTTAACCCTTTGAAGCACGCTGGTACATACGTTGTACCACCTTTTTTACCAGCTATTTTTGTTCGTAAAACTTTCAAATGTTGTTATTTATAGATGGTTGTAGGTTTTTGTGATATTTAAGATGTTTCCCTTCTACTGAATACTACTGAACGTCAATTGTTATTTTATTTGTTGTTAAATTGTTATAAATAAATAAACAACAAAAAATGTTTTTTTTTAGAAAAAAAAATCATTTCCCACCTTATTTATGATTCAATTTTCATGAAAATTCATACCTAAAGGTTTTCGTAATCGATGAATACGAATCTGCAATAAGAATTTTCATTTTTCAAAATCCAAGATGACGAATTCAAAATCTTTAGATCCAATGGATTTTGAAAAATAAAAATTTTAGTTGTAGATTCGTATTCAAAGACCCCGAAAACTCCCGAATACGATGTTTAGTGCAGAAATAGTCAATAGAAAAATGTGTGCTTCAAAGAGTTAAGTAACTGAAAAATCTTACCCCTTTTTTGTAAGGCGCTTCTAGCATCGCCTCTACATCCAAGTCTTCTGCCATGATTAGTGGATACTCCAAAGCTGAAAAAATGAATATGAATGTTATTCATCAAGTAATTTTGAACGAATATTTAAAATTTTGCATAGTTCGAAAAAATTAAGTATTAATTTTAAATAGTGCTAATAAAATTATTAGTTTAAGAATCAATAAAAATTTAAGTTACACAATTTTCATAATAATACATATTTAAATATATTAAACATCGCTTGACTATTGGGATAATTTAGCATGCCTATTGGGGCTCACTGGTTCTCACATTGGCAAGCTTATGCTTTGGGTCATATTAACAATAAATCCGATAATTTTTTCAATAAGTATTGTAATTGCATAGAGCACTGATTTATTTTATGCTTACCCTAGAGTTTTACTTAAATTGCTGCTTTAATAAATTGAAGTCTTTGGCGGCGCGGTAATAGGAATGAAGGGATTTGTCATTCATTGTTTCGCACTAGTTTTAAAGGAATAAATAGAGTACCGTTAAAAAAGAATAAAAAAGAGAAGTAGAATACGCCAACTTTTAAAAAAAAATTCTCTAGAAGTCTGACTCTTGCAGCAACAGCTAGAACAGTGGGTATCTCAGGCTTCCACTGTCACAATAAACACTGGATCAGCAATGGTATGAGAGTGAGGGAAAAAATTTGATTGTTCACCATTTTTCATGTCATTATTACCTATCGTACACATGTGTTTTATAGCATACATGCTTTGCTATAAAAATCCCACGCGAGATTTGTTCGGTTTTAGAGCATTTCTCGAAAACGGCATCTTCGATCGTTAAATATAAAAAATAGAAAATAAAATCTCGAAAATCTTAGCATTGCAAGAAAAATTCTCGAACTTACGAAAAAACATGCGTTTTATCTTTCATCTAACCAGAACTGATGAATGGTGAAATGAATGATAAAATGTATAATATTTACATTTAATTTAATAGAAAAATAAGTTTTTTACTTTAATTTTAATTAAAATAATTAAAAACTGTAAATATCAATGCGCGTAATAAAAAAATGTTCTGAACTATTTCAAATCATAGCGAAAATTATTTTTCATAATTCTCTGTTTTATAGGGAATGATAAAAAAAATGATTACGGAACACTACGCATGCGTGGTAATCCGGTATTAAATACGGCCTACGTTCAAATTCGATGAGAGTCCAGGAGTGGGGGTAGTCCGTTGCTAATAAAAGTTTTATTGAGATCAGTGCAGGGTGCCAAACTCAATATAAACAAAATTTTCAACAAGATTGTTGAGTTTCTTTTTAATTTTACGCGAAGAACTTTAAAGTTAATTTATGATAAAATATGTTACTCAGGAAATTTTACTAAACAGAAAGATAAATGTCAAGTGTTTTATGTTTAGTCGTATAGAAGTTAATTCATCCGTGGGTTAAAATGACTATAATAATATTTTATTGCATGTAATTTCGAACAATAAGAGCGGTACCTCGGACACACGCAAGCAGCATTGCAACTTAATTTAGCAGCTTCAATATTGTTTTCCCGGGGTTTTACCAACTTAAGAATTTTTATTCAGAGATACAATTTATTATTAAATAAGTTGTTATTGTTCTAGAAGTTTTTCGACAAACACTGCCTATTTTTTGCGTTGGAGGAAGAATACAAATTATTGAAAATTGTATTAAACATAGTAATTCATAGCAAAACTTTCAGTATGTATCGTTCAGTATGTATGTAATATATTCAACTTATCTTCATAACAATTTAGCTGCCTAAATTTTATATAAAACTAACAGTCTCACACGTTTCGGTCACGGATTTTGTTGTAACTTTAGGATATTTTCTAATTATTAAAAAATTATGCGCTCTTTTAGCTAAAATCTAAGAAAATTAGATCAGTCACTTATAACTTGACGAAATTATAAAGTTCTCTAATTGACGAAATTTGAAAAGTGAGACCAAATCCTATTGATTTAACAAAATTTTCTAACAAACAATTCAAACAAAAATTTACAGACAATACAAGCTCTAAATGCATTGATGCATTTTTGTTAATTTTGTACATTTTATTGGAAAACACAGTTTTCTATAACTTTTGAACAAAAAAATTGATAAAATTTGAGCTCATCTTTCGAATTTCGTCAATTATAATACTCTACAAGTAATTGTTCTGATAAAAGGCTATAATGACCTCAAAATTCCCTAGATTGAAACATATTTTCGACTGTTCTTGGCTTGCTATTTTTGCAAAATATTTCTAATGTTTTCAAATACACAATGATGACGCCCTAAGGGTAAAAAACTTGCACTTATTTATAAACGGAACATTCCTTTTTAAGTGAGCAAATCATTTAAGTTTTTGAATTTTATGTACAGAATATTTGCCTTCGTTAAAATATTCAAGAATATACGTGGAAGTATGTTTTATCTTTATTTTAAAACATAATCATTATCATCTTTTACCTTTATCATTTTCTTTATTGATTCCTTCTTACACATCAAAGGTCATAAATAGAAGCACATACCTAGAAACAAAAAATTTTATTATATTTTCGAAAACAAAGTAGAGACAAAAAATCTTAAAAAAAAAACATAATATTTATAACTCATAAAATTTATACAACTTCAATTATCTAAATAGTAAGTAGATAGGGAATTGAGTAAAAAATATTTAAAATTTGTACATAATAGCTCTTTAAAAAAGAATGTTTCCAGTATAGATAAAAACATCTATATTAATACTGTTGGAAGTTTTTATAATGATCTTATTCTTTAAGACGGTCTGTTAAAAATATAGAAAATTGAAGAAAATCCGTTTTGAATATTATTAAAAAATGTATTACGTTTTAACAATTTTAATTGATTAAATAAAGTAATCTCAATTTTGACATTTTTAATAGAGAGCGCGCTGCAATCACAAGAGAGTCACAGCTAATACGCAGTATTTCCAGTATGTTTTAAAGTTTCACTACATTTTAAGGTTGTCAAAATTAGCAAAAAAGGGTATTCATTCTGTTTCCGCTTCTACATGATTGAGTTTCATATGCGTGTACATCTTTGCTATAGCAAGGCTATAGCCTATTATTATCCAAGATGTGTCGAATATTCCGAAACGGCTGGATAATTTGAAAAAGAAAAAAAAACGTTCCAGCTAGTCAAGACTTATTCCTTTTGAGCCAGTTCAGGCAAGGCTCATCACCGTCGATGCTATAGTCAAAATCAAATCAAAGATCACCATCGAATTGCTCAAAAAAAATCCTACAACTTTGTTTCAAGCCATCTTTCTCTGAAATGCGCATTTTTCAAACTTCATGTCACAATTGTAATTGACCTTGGGATGTCGTTTAAACTCATATCCATTAGCTGGTCAAGGCCATATTCGATCGTAAAGTTTTCCACTCATTTCATTTCTGGCGTCAAAAGTATGGGGTCCCATTTGAAAAACGGACTTGACCTTGAAATGTCCTTGAAGATCATGGAAAAGGTCAAGTCTAAGTTCAACATCGTATTGTCCGGCAAAAATCCTACAACTATAGTCATTTTTCTCCGTGATGTTTATTTTTCGAATTATCCAACCATTACGAAACTTTTGACACACCTTGTATGTGAAAATGAAACATAAATGACTTATTAGGTTTTGTTTCAGAGGAGTAATTCTCTGTAGCATGCCGAAATCTGCTACTAAAGAGTTACTTGGATTTGGCTTTTGCTACAGTTCAATAAAGTGGCTTTATTGAACTGTACTATTACAGTGCAGTTATTATGCTAATCTATTTACTATTCAACTGTTATTTGCCAACTGCCATAATTAGTGATGATGTTACAAAATCTATGCAGTATGTTACGCACAGACTCCTGTTACAACTGACTTCATCAACTGACTTATTTTTGCTTACATCTTTTAACGATTATTGAAGATATTCATTATCTCCAGTTCCCTTTTAATTTTTTAGGTCAAGTATAAAAACTTAGAACAAAATTAATATTAATGTATTTTGAAAATATTTTTACTGTATCAGAGTGACGGGCTTAATAAAAATCATGAATGGTTAACTAACAGGTATCCAGGGCAGATCAAGTCCATACTACGTTATACCGAGCCACTTAAGTGTATTTACGTCTAGGGCTCGAATTTACAATCAAGACTTTAATATATATAGATATACAATTAACATTGAAAACCTGAGAACTAAGTATTGAGTATCGACTAAAAATTCGAGCCCTACTCTTTTGTGTTTGAATGTAGATCTACTTCTCACAGAAGAAAATCTCTATTATATACTTAAAAGATATAACCGATTGCGGATATCGTTATGAAATGGGGTATCATGAAAAATTGTTCAATTCTTAGACAATTTTCTCGTATATCATATGCCTTGAAGAAGAAAAACTTAGATCGGAAAGCATGCATTAAAAAAAATTGGCGGGACCGAAGCAGTTTAGTTTTTATACACGGAGAAAAATTTTCTAGTAAAAATTACAATAATACATTTTAATTTGATCACAGACTGTAAAAATCCTA
>JAWWML010031255.1:0-12342 GCA_035047165.1 Ormyrus rosae
GCCGCAGCGTTGTACACGGAAAGGCCGCGGTGTAAGAGAAACACCCGGCTCGTTAATAAAATAAATAGTGATTATTTATTAACTTTTGCTAAAAGTTGCCCCGTTACAATATATATTTAAAATTTATATTTATTTAAATTTTTGCGAGAAGCAAGAGTAGGTGTGTGCGAACAAACTGTAAGCACGCACCGAGCGTATTTAGAAGCGAGTGTAGGTGTGTGCGAACAAACTGTAAGCACGCACCGAGCGTATTAAAAAGCGAGATTGTAGGTGTGTGCGAACAAATCGTAAGCACGCACTGAGCGTAAAATAGAGCGAGTTTTTGAGGTTAAAAAGGTGTGTGCGAACAAACAGTAAGCCCACACCGCGCGTGTATAGGTAGGGTGCGTTTGCGCGAACATACTGTAAGTGCACGCACACTCGAGTTAGCGCCGTGATAGTTATGAAAATTTTTCGCGATTATTTTTGTAGACTATCGGTTATTTTCGTTCTTTGCGAGTAGCGTCAATCGCATTCCTTTTATTTTTACTTTTTTTTAGCGCCAAAGCGTGTGCCTTATCGCGAGCGGGAGTAAATTAATTCATTTTTATTTTTGCGCGAAAGGGTCTTAGCGGTATTAAAAATGGGAGACCACGAGGCTAGGATGCAACAGCTGATGCAAAAGCGGGAACGGCGAATAATTAAGCGCGCGGTAATGCAACCGAAATTAGATGTTATAATAGATGTTGGCGAAAGCTGAACCTGAGAACCAGCTGATTCCCTGGTACTCTTTCGACGTCACCGCACCTGAGAATCAGGAGAGATTAGTGGCGCCTGAGGAGTTGGGAAAGCCAAAGAAGAGAAAGAGGAAGACGCGCAAGCAACGAGACGCACAGCGGCAACCGCGAGTAGCGCAAAGAGAGAGAGAGATAGCGAGAGTGAGCGGGAGCAAGTCGCGCCAATTGAACAGGTCATCCAAGCCGAAGTCTATGGACCACCGGTCTTTACTACGTCTACATCGACGTGCACGATGACAACGGTGACGACGACGTAAGCTACAGCTACGCAGTCTTCGTTTGCGGTGTCGGGTGGACTGTTCTCGACCCGGGAACAGCCGCGAACCTCTCACATCGTAGTAGACGAAAGCGTGCACGACTTTTACCGTCACAATCCCGCGTGGGAGTATTATTCTACAAGATTTATGTGCGGAGTAGGGTTAGCGCCAGTAGCGCCGAGAGCAGCGCCCTTGGTGGAAAACCAAATGCCTCCAGCTGATCGGACGCCAGCGGGCATTCAATCAGCTGATCGCGTAAGCGAACAGCAGGATGCCCCGCGCAGGCTGAAGCAGCGATGGCACACTCCAGCAGACCGGCGGCTAGCGATCAGTCGACTCAAACCGAGGAGAGTTCGAGCGATTTAACCGACCGGGAACAGCGCGTTTACGAAAAGAGGGTTAATGATTTAAGTAATTTAGCGCGTAGGGATAGGAAAATTACAGTGCCGCGATCGCAGGAAGAGTTGGAAGCCGTATTGAGCACTGATCTGGACGATTGGCAGAAGGTGCCAGTAAAATCCCGGCAGAAGTCCGAAAGTAAGCGCAGCGTAAGAGGGGAAAATTATCGGGACCGATTAGCGCCAGTAGATACATTAGCCGGGGCGAAGGTGAGATACGCGAATCAGGTGACGCGCGATCTATTTAAAGCACTGATTAATAAGAGGGCGGTTAAAATCGAGTCCGCGATGCGTGTAAATAAAGAGGGATCGAAAGCGAGAGTGAATAAAACTAATTTCATAGATGCGAAGCGGAATTTAAGTTTTTCGAAACGCGCGAGTAGCTCGAATAGCGACGATAGCGATCAAGTGTCGCCAATGAGGAAGGAGGGAACCGCGAGAAGAGTATCCAGCTGTAGCTCTGAGGACGAGCAAGCAGCTGTTCGATCGGGTCGTCATGTTAATAGAGGGCAGCGCGAGAATAAGCTGCAAGCGGTTAAATTTCTTAAGAGTTGTGGAATAAGATTTAGCGGAGAGGACAAGCGCGAGGACCCGGAAGAGTTCCTTGAACAAGTAGAAGATTGTCGTCAGGGAGCTTTAATGTCGGATAGCGAGATTCTTAGCGCGTTACCGTGTATTTTGTCGAAACTGGCGGGCCGTTGGTACTGGACATTTAAAGAGTCGTTAGCGTCGTGGGAGGAATTTCGGAAGGCGTTCAGGCATCAGTTCATCGGCGAATACGATCGGGAAGATTTGCTCGACGATTCAAGAAAGCGAACGCAGGGGAAGGGAGAGAAAATAGCGAGTTACCTGTCGAGTTTTAAGTACATCGTGTCGCGATTTAGGAAGGCGCCGTCTAAGCGAGAGCAGATCGATTTTGCGTATAGGGGTTTGCTACCGGAGTACTGAAATGCTATTTCAAACAAATTAGTCGATAGCATGGAGGACATCGAAAAGTATGGAAGGCGCTGGGGGCGTCAGAAGGACTTACACAGTCGTTATGCGCTCCCACCGCCTCCAGAGAAAATGCGAGTGCGTGGCGCCGCATTTCTGGGCGCTACTACGAGAACCAAGATAGCGTCGGTGAGAGAGGAGGAAATCTCAGTTGTTAAAGCCGAGGATCAGCCGAAGGCGACGAAAAAGGAGCGAGTAAAGAGTAAGAGCGAAAGAAAACTGGAAGCTTGGCGCCAATCTGAGGAGAAGAACAACGAGCCTCCGAAAGGAGGGGAGTTGAAGCAACACGTTCGAGCGGCCGCTGCAGGCCAAGTGAACTATGCACCTTCGCCACAGAATGCCCTCCCGACGAGGACATTCCAGGATCAGCGAGTAGCGCCGAACTTTAGCGCCGGATTCAATCAGAGTAGGAGGAACGAACAGCCGAACAGCTGGTTTAATAACCAAGCAACTGGGCCTTACAATCATCCTCTTAACCAAGCAGCTGGGCCTTACAATCGTTCTCTTAACCAAGCAGCTGGGGGCTACGCTCGCCCGCCTAACCAAGGAGCGGCAAGACCTTCAGCGGGCTATGCTCCTGCTAAGTCAGCACAAGGAGTAGCTCCGCTAAATATTTTTCCAGGAGCTTGTTTTACATGCCAGAAGCCCGGACACCGAGCTTCCGAGTATCCGGAAATCATATACTTTTTGTGCCAGAGGAAGGTGCATTCAGCTCGGGATTGCCCAGACCGTAGGCAACCGCAGATGCCGCGAGTGTCGTGCCAAGTGTGCAACGACCCCAACGTCACCTTTAAAACGTGTTCAAGGTGCGCCTCTTTACGAGCCAGGTTGGGAAACGAGCTGGCTGGGGAACAGAGGAAGTAAAGCGTGTTCCCCAGCGAAATCCAGTGCCAAGCGAGAAGACAGCTGAAGAGAAATTAGCGAGTAAGTGGGAGCTGCCGAAAGAGGAGGTAGTACACAAAGCGGAGAAGAGAGTTAAAGAGCCTTTAACAGTGCGTCAGCTGATTAAAGGGAGCAACTGCTGGTTCTCAAATCCGAATGATATCTTTGGAAAATCAATTCCAAATCTGACAGCCGAGGAATTTTTAACGAGTAGCGCAAAGCGGGGAGAGGTGTACAACAGAGAAGAGAATAAACAGCATGAAGACCAACCGACAAATACCCTCCTAGACGAGGCGACCACGAATTTGGAAAAGCATCTTCAAACGATGCTGGAAGAGAGCGTGAGAAAACTCCGAGAAGAGTGTAGCGATAAAGTGGAAGAGATGCGTAGCGCCGAGAAGAAGATAGTAGCGGGAGCCAGTGCAGAGAATCGAGATTTCTTGATTTTCAAGATCGAGGGCAAGCCTTATCGAGCCTTATTCGATACGAGAGCGATGCTCTCCCTTATCGGGCCGCGGGTCGCAGAGACTTTTAAGAAGAAATTAGTCGACAGTGATACCTTCATACGCAACGTGAACGGGGGAGTAACTAAGGCCCTCGGAGTTTTAAACACAGTGTTAGAAGTTGCAGGCGTAGTGAAGCCGTTTACCTTTAAGGCGATTCATAATCTAGATCAGGACGTGATTATCGGAAAGGATTTTTGTCTTATGTTTGATTGCGATTCGCGAAACGGTAGAGACCTTTGGAGAGTTGGTGAAGGAGAGTGGAGACAATTTGTGAGTGAAGGCCACGAGAAAAAAGCCACTATATTTGCCGAGTGCGCAGGTATTTTCGAATTAAATATTAAAAAGCGAGATAGAGTGGAGAGGGTGGTAGCGAGCGTGTTAAATCAACAATCCAGACAATCGGGCGTGACATATTTAACGGAGCATCATATCGACGTTCAGGGAGCTGAACCGATTAAGCACCGATTGAGGAGAATGTCACCGAAAATGTTGAAATTAGCGTCAGAGGAAGTAGAGCGTTTAAGGAGAGAGGGAATAATTGAGCGATCAACGAGTGATTGGAGTAGCGCGCCAGTATTAGTGAGGAAACCGGACAACACGTACCGGTTTTGCATAGATTTTAGGGATTTAAACAAGGTGACTCGGAAGGACGCGTAGCCAATCCCAAACATGGACGCGATTTTAGATAAACTGCGGAAAGCGAAATATTTAACTAAGATTGATTTAAGGCAGGCGTATTCTCAGGTGCCGATGGAGAAGTCAAGCCGGAAATACACCGCCTTTGCCATTCCGAGGTCGGGCCTGTGGCAATTCGTCAGAATGCCCTTCGGTTTAACGAACGCTCCGATGACGTTTCAGCGCTTTATCGATGCGTTGTTCGGGCCGGAATTTGAGCCGTACATTTTCTGTTATCTAGATGATATTATCATAGTGACAGAGACGTTCGAGGATCACCTGAGGTGGTTAAAATTAGTGCTCAGAAGGTTGGTGGATGCAGGGCTAGCGATCAACAAGGAGAAGTGTGAATTCTGCTGCAGCCGGGTAGCTTACCTTGGTTTTCTGCTTGATCGAGAGGGCTTACGCCCCGATCCAGAAAAAGTAGCGCCAGTAATCAATTATCCGGCGACGCAGAATGTAAAATAATTGTGCCGTTTCCTAGGAATGTTAGGGTGGTACGCGCGATTTATAGAGAAGGATTCTGAATTTAAAATTCCGTTAGTTAAATTATTGCGAAAGAGCCAAGCGTGGGAATGAGGAGAAGAGCAGCAAGAGGGCTTCGAGATGTTAAAAAAGGCATTAACAAAAGCTCCGGTATTAGCGCAACCGAATTTTTCTAAACCTTTCACTGTACAAAGTGACGCGAGTACTTACGCAGGAGGGCAAGGACGGGGAGTACCGGATCATCTACATAAGCAGAGTACTTTCGCCGGCGGAGAAGAATTACTCGACGACCGAGAAGGAGTATTTAGTAGTTGTTTGGGCAGTGAAGAAATTCCGACCTTACCTTGAAGGCTATCGATTTACGGTTATCACCGATCATAGCGCCTTGAGGTGGTTGAAGAATTTAAAAGAGCCAACGGGGAGGTGGGCGTTGAGTTACAGTAGTGGGATTACGAGATTTTGAAAAGGAGCGCTTAATCACGTGCCAGACGCGCTTTCTCGAATTTATGAGAATGAGGAAGCAAAAGTGTCGGGCTTTACCGAGGTCAAAGACCCTTGGTACTTGCAGATGCTTGAGTGTGCCGAAAAATCCCTTGAAATACAGAGATTGGAAGGTAGAGAGTAATTGTCTATATAGATTCCGAGAAGACCCTCTGCTAGATCCAATAGCAAACAGAGAGGAAGGATGGAGACTTGTAGTGCCGCTAGAGGAAAGGGAGAGAGTGCTGAGAGATGCGCACGACACACCGTCGTCGGGCCATTTAGGGGTTGAGAAAACTTACGATAGAGAAGCTCGCGAGTATTATTGGAGGCATTTACCATGACGTACACACTTTATTGTGAGAGTGTGTGCAATGTCAAAAATACAAGGTGCTGCAGACCGGAGCTCAGGGCTTAATGGGAAATAGAATCGTAGAGAGGCCGTGGGCGGTAGTCGCGGCTGATATGATGGAATTTCCACCGAGTAAATCTCAGCACAAACACTTGTTAGTATTTCAAGATTTATTTACCAGATGGATTGAGGAAAAGCCACTTCGTAGAGCCGACGGGAAATCAGTGAGTAGAGTCATGGAGGAGTTGATTTTATTTAGATGGGAAACGCCGGAATATTTATTGATCGATAATGGAAAGGAATTTGATAATAAAATCCTGAAAGAGATGTTGAGCCAG
The DNA here is from genome assembly GCA_035047165.1 of Ormyrus rosae. Lineage (NCBI taxonomy): Eukaryota > Metazoa > Arthropoda > Insecta > Hymenoptera > Ormyridae > Ormyrus > Ormyrus rosae. The sequence continues at coordinate 6,144 of JAWWML010031255.1, forward strand.
TACGGAGTAAGGCACGTAATGACGCCGCCTTATCATCCGCAAGCTAACCCCGTAGAGCGTACAATAGGACCTTGAAAACAATAATTGCTGCCTTCGTCAAGGCCGACCATCGCGATTGGGACGCACACATACACGAGTTTAGACACGCGGTTAATACGGCTATGCAGACCACGATGAAAGTATCACCCGCATTTCTTAAGTACGGTCGAAATCCCAAGCCTGTAAAGAGCTTGCGCCGCGAGGTAGAGGGAGAACGATTAATTTCGCGAGTAGCGCCGGAAATTTGGATAGATCGGATGAAGAGGTTAGATGCTCTTAGGGATTTAGTATCGCGTCATATCGATCAGGCGAAAGAGAAACAGGAGCGACATTATAACAAGGGGAGGCGAGATGTACAATTTAGCGTCGGCGACAGCGTTATGCGTAGAGTTCGGGTTCTTTCGGACGCCGCGAAGAAATTCTCCGCGAAATTAGCGCCGAAATTTGAGGGGCCGCACGAGACTATAGAGATTAGATCACCAAGCGTTTATATTCTCGGAGAAGGGGAGGAGTCGAACAGGCGTCTTACAAAGGCACACGTTTCCGAGCTTAAACGGTTTATCCCGCCGCGACGCATACGAAATTAAGGGCAAGCCTGAGACTTATTTTTTTTTTTTAGGAGCAGGAAGGATGTCCAGCGACGAGGACGTGCAGGAGGTTCAGGTGCTCCTGGCCATCGAGGCTCCCCGGCCCCTGCAAAAACTCCCGTGATCGTCCGGCCGCAACCTCGCGGGAGGTTGTGGGTCGACATCATGGAGGAGGAGGAGCAGAAAGAGAGAGAGAGAGAGGGAAGAGCGCCAACGGACGGAAGTTGCCGCTGCTGACGCTGCTGCTGCCGTTGCAGCCGTCCCTACCACTGCCGTTGCAGTAGTGGCTGCTCCCACCGCTGCTATTGATGATACTACCGGGCAAGAAGAACCCCTCGTAGGAGTTGAGCATCCCGTTTTCACGGTGAACTCCTCCTACGCGGAGGTTGATTACACCCTGGAGGGTGCTCGCTCGGCCGCAGCCGGGCGGCTGCGCTGGTATGGGCCAGATTTTCTGCGGAAGTACGAGCTGCTCCAAGCCGCCACCCAGGACGCAAACCCGCGCCCTCAAGGCCCGCTCCGCCGCCCGCATGGCACCGAAGGGGAGCAAGAGCTCAAGATTGAGCTGGAGAGAGAACTGGAGAAAGAGCTAGCGAGAGAGGTAGAACCAGTGGGGATGGAGGTCGACGAGACCGAAAAACTTGATAGCGCTGAGGAGGAGAGTCGCCGAGCCGAGGAGAACCTGGAGCGCTACGTGAGCGCCGACCTCAAGCTGCCAGGAACCGAGGCCGCGGTGATCGCCGACACCTTGGACGAGATCGTTCGAAAGGGCGCTCGTCGGGTGCTTCGGGTTCCTCCAACGAAGAAGAAGCCGCAGACGCTACAAATCTTGCCGCTGGAGAGCGCGACCATCGAGCAGTGGCCGGAAGAGGACTGGGACGAGCCCGTCCTCATCCGGGAGGTGCCGGTTAAGGATGCGGGCTTGAGATCTCGCTCCAGGTCGAAGAGGCATCGTACCCGCAAGCGGAAGTACAACCCCAATCGACACTTGGAGCTTGAGCACTACGAGTCCGCCCTGCCGACACCCCTGCGCTCGCCAACACCTGCGAGACCACCAGACGGGCCGAAGAGGGGTGTCAGCAGCTCGCCGTGGCGGCCCTAGGTCCATCGACTCGGGCACCGCTCACCCGCCGCTGTCTCCTCAAAAGAGGTGGTAATGGCGCCAGCCGCGCCACCAGCACCAGGAGGAGGCCGCTACTCAGTTAAGGTCCGAGGGGTGATGTTTGGGGACCTCATCCCCATCCCCATCAACCCAACAATCGACCCGCCTCCATACCGGTGTTTCAATTGCTGGCAGGACGGGCACCGCACGCGTCAGTCCCCTCGGCCGGTGCAGGGCCTGTTCTGCCACAATTGTGGACGCCAGAGAGAGAGCCTAGCCACGTGCTCGAGGTGTAGTGAGCCCCACCGCCGGTTCCTCGAACAGGAGTTCGGGCAGGCGCCAAAACGAACGCAGCAAGAGGGAGAGAGAGGAGGTAGCGCCAGCCGGAGAGAGGTTAGCGCAAGCGGAAGAGAGAGCATCTCGAGCCGTAGAGCAGCCAAGCGCCAGCCAAGAGGACGTTCGAGGTTCCAGAGACTGGCAGAGAGAGAGAGATGCTTCCGCCTTTAGAGAGATGCCAGTAGAGAGAGAGGAGGTGAGCCCGCTCGCCTGCCACTGGTGCCGGTGCTCCCGTCAGGGATGCGGCCCGAAGAGGCCGAGCCACAGAGGGCTCCAAATAATGCCGTCGACGTCCTTCGTCTCCTGGACCGGATCGAGAACATGCCGCAGGATCTGCAGGAAGCAATCCTGAGGCATCTGTTCGCCGACCGCCAGTAGAGCTGAAGACAGAGGCTACGATTAGCGCCAGGGGGGAGGGATCACTAGGTTCGGAAGGGACCGCTGTAAGTATATTTAATACAAATTTTAAATTTCTAATTCAGTGCGAGGTGAGAAGTTTGGCGACCGTCTCGCCTGTCCTGAATCCGATTTTCGTATGGCGCGTGCGAGTCGACGTAGCGAGCAACCGCGGCGCGGCGCCGCGAACGGTGAGAATGAGTGAGAGAGAGAATTTGGCGCGCTGCCCTTAGAAAAGCCAAAAGTAATGTAATACGGCTAATTTGCGAGCGTGCGTGCATACGATTATGCAAAACGGGCTCGCGGATTTAGGTATGCCCTTGATTTTTGTAAAAATTAGCTGTATCGCGCCGAAAAAGTGTGTAAGTGCGAAATGAGAGAGAGAGAGAAAATCGGCAACTGCCATGCGGCGGGCTCGCCGAAGCGCGCGATTGGACGTCGTGACGTCAGAACGGACTGTCATTGGCTGCCGCAATTTGAGCGCGCCGATTTCGCGTCCCGGCGCTCCTTGCCGGCCGGCGAGCCCGGCAGTTCCTGCTCACCCGCTCTAGAAGCCGGTCGCGAATTTCCCAGTGCTCCCGTGTGCGAGACAAAGAGTGAGAGTAAGAGCAAGAGTAAGAGTAAGAGTAAGAGTAAGAGTAAGAGTGAGAGAGAGAGAGTTTGAGGACGACGACGAAGAGGGTCACGACCACGTCATCCCCAACCACCACCACGGCGACCAGGACGACCACGACGGACCACGACAACGACGAGGACGATCTCGACGACGACGACGTCGACCCACCTGGCGCCAGCTAGCGAGAGAGAGAGAGCAAGAGAGAGAGAGGTAGCGAGAGAGAGTAAGTTCAGGCTTTGCCCTTAATTTTGCGCACCGTGCGCGGAGGCTTCACCTCCTTTTTTATTAATTATTTCTCGGCTCGCGATCGAGTCTGCGATCGAGTGGCGTGTGTGAGAGTGAGAGAGAGAGGGTGAGAGAGAAAATTCGGGTTCGTGAGTGCAGTGCCATCTTTTTAGCGCGTTCGTTTTCAAGAGAGAAAGAGAGAAATTATCGCATTTTTCCGCGAGAACAAAAAGCTGTTCTTTTCGCAATGCAACCTCTTTCGAGAAAGAGAGATAGATAGATAGATAGATAGATAGATAGATAGATAGATAAACCTTTATTTACCACAAGGCAAAATTACAATACAGGTAAAATTATGTCCGATGAACGAGTATAGTAAGACAATACACGGTATAATAACAAATATAATACTTATAGGTTAATAATTTTTGGTCAAGGTAATAACAGTTAAAAATCACAGATATTTTATCACAATTAGGCTAGAATGGCCTCGTCTTAAGAAAGTAAGGTTTGCGCACCTAAAAACCGAGATTAAGGTTCGAGGTCACATAAATGTGGCCGTAATGCACTTTTAAAAGAGCTATAAGATGGTGAGTTCCGTAGGGAGGAGGGGAGGGAGTTCCAGAGCCGAGCTCCTTGGACTTGGAAGGTCCTAGCACCAGTCTCGGTGCTTGCTCTAGGGACGTTTAACTTAGGTTGCACCACCCTACCGACAGACCTTGGCGCATGCCTCGTAAATAGATAAGCTAAGTAACTAGGCTCCTGCATCAGGGTGATTTTGTACATTAAGAGGACTGAGAAGTACAGTCTACGAGAGTCAGTGCGGAGCCAGCCGAACTGTCTTCGATAGGGGGAGATGTGCTCATCCCTTCTAATTCCAAAAATGTATCTCACACATGCATTGCTCAGTCTTTGCAGTCGGATACGCTGTTCGTCGGTTGCATCCAGACACACCACTGAGCAGTAGTCAAGATGGGGTTGAACTAGAGTCTCAACTAATCTTCTGCGAAGAGTCTCATTTGTGGTGGCCCTAATAAACCGCAGACTATAAAGGGCTTTATTTACTTTTTTAGTGATTTGATCAATCTGCGGTTTCCATGTAAGTTTGCTGTCTAAAGTTACACCGAGGCTCAAAACTTCGCTACTGAAGGGCACAAGAGCCCCTTCTCCTAACTCAACACCAGGCAAGTTCATTGAAATGAGGTTGTTTACATTCCTCTTAGACCCGAAAAATATAGATTTGGTCTTGCCTGCGTTGAGTCTCAAGCCGGCGCGCTCAGCCCAGTCAGCCACCAGTTGTGCCGCATTAGACAGTTGAGCAATGCCCTCCAGTATTTTATCTTTGGTTGTGTGAAGATAAATCTGGAGGTCATCTGCATAGAAGATATGTCTGATATCGTATCCATTCAGTATGTTGCGCATGTCATTTACGTAAAGACAAAAGAGCAGGGGACCCAGGACAGATCCCTGTGGAACCCCCAGATTGGTTTCTAAATAATCAGAATTTCCATGATTTTGCGTAGTGACCATCTGGGAACGAACGAGTAAATAAGATTTGACCCACAGGAGAGCTGCCCTGGCGAAACCCAGCTGACGTAGTTTGCTCAGTAGTTTAGTGGGCGAGATGGTGTCGAATGCCTTACTAAAGTCAAAGAGTAAAAGAAGAGTAATTTTCTTCTTATCTATTGCCATGCGTACATCTTCCTTCAGCTTAATCAGTGCTGTCTGGGTACTATGGTGATTACGGAAACCGGCCTGGAGGGGATCCAGAAGTTTATTATTATTAAGATACTCCGTGACTTGGGAATGGGCTAACTTTTCGAGGGCTTTGGAAAGGAAGCATGGGTCTAAAGTCCAAAACAGAAGACGGCTAGGTACATAGCCTGGATAGCCTGAAGGTCAGCGGCTGATGCGAATACGTGCGCGCGTTCGCCACCCTTTTTTTCCAACCATAAACCTGCCACCTGAGTGTCACACATACTTAAAACCTAGTCCCTGGGCTATGGGCCTTAGACTTTTGAAAATGATAAACTTTTCATGGGGTAGCATTTCGTTTATAAAAACCTTATGTCTAGGCACACAGGCAGCAGCCTCCTGGCCAAGAAGGTCAGGCTTGATGTCGCTCGTCGTGAAATAATTGTTTGCAAGCGCCAGTTTGGCCCGCATCACGTCTTTCACTAACTGTGCGCTAGAAAGTCGAACCGTGAGAGAGGGTAGTGCACTTGGGTTTTCACGAAATAGCGAGCGTGTGAGAGATAGATAAATAGATAGATAGATAGATAGACTTTTATTACATACGGTGGTACAATCCCTGATAAACCGCAAGCTATAAAGAGATTTATTGACCTTCTTTGTAATAGAATCTACTTGCGGTTTCCACGTTAGTTTCCACGATATATATATATATATAAAACTGAAATGTTTAAATAAATATAAATTAATATATTTCAGAAGTTGTCACTCATATTATATATATATTTATAAATTATATTTATAAATTATATATATATATATAAAATATATTTAATACATAAAATTTTATATAGATCTGCTAATGAATATGCAGTAACTATATAAAATTCATGAAAATGAAGATACTGTTATTATATTCAGATTAAAGATTATGTATATTTTATGCTGTTTATTTTTTAATATATAAATATGAGTGACAACTTCTGAAATATATTAATTTATATTTATTTAGACATTTCAGTTTTTTTTAAGCCTTTTTATTATTCTCAAAAGGCCAAATGCAAATATTAAAAAAGTCTTTTTATACTATCTGATTTAATTACCGTTTATATTGTAACGGATGCGGGTCTTTAGGCCCGCTGTGCAGGCCTCTCGCTTGGCCGGAGCTAAAGGCCCGTCCGCTACAAGGCTCCCTAGCTCGCACGT